>RSEH01000009.1:0-252902 GCA_006503475.1 Stentor roeselii
CATGTGTTGTTGGGTTTTTCAATGATACCTCTTTAGAGACTAAAGGGCTATGCCAAAAATGTAAGAGTGATTGTAAAGTATGCAGTAGTTTAGAAAATTGCTCAGAATGCGTAGATCCCAATGCTGAACCAACAATCTTTGGTTGTTCATGTGTTGTTGGGTTTTTCAATGATACCTCTTTAGAGACTAAAGGGCTATGCCAAAAATGTAAGAGTGATTGTAAAAAATGCAGTAGTTTAGAAAATTGCTCAGAATGTTTAGATCCCAATGCCGAGTCAACGTTGGTCAGATGTGAGTGCAGACAAGGTTTTTATGAATCAAGAGATTTGAACAGAGAATATTATTGCCAGAAGTGCAAAGATGAGTGTTTAACCTGTTCAAATGCTTCAGTCTGCACTCACTGCATTTCAGAGTTTGCTGAAGTTACATCTGAAGGTTGCAGATGCATATCTGGATATTTTTCCAAAGAAAATGAACTTCTTTCAAAATTATCATGCAATAAATGCTATCCAGAATGTAAATATTGCGATTCAGAAACTGGCTGTTTATCTTGCATATCTGAAAATGCCAGTCCTTATCTAAATGGTTGTAAATGCAATCCAGGATTTTATAACACTTCTCGTTTACTCGAAAAAGATTCTTGCAACAAATGCGAAAATTATTATGAACTAAATAATAGTGCTTGCATCGTAAAATATTTTTATATGCAAACATTGTTAACCCACGAGAATCAATTATACTTAAATTTTTCTAAATCAATAAAAAACTTTTCTTCTGCAAACTTTTCGATAAAGACAAGTAAAGACCTTTCATTCAAGTTATCGCAATATTCAAATAGAATATTTTCAATTGTTTTTAACTTCAAAGAATATATTCCATCAGGAACTGTGGTCAATTTATTACTTGAGCGACCTATATTCAGTGAAGATAATTCAATGCTTTTTGAATACAATTATTCGATATCCTTTCATGAATTCGTGTTCATTTCTGAGAGTTTTCGGAAAGTTATTGAAAATGCCCGAACAATAACACAAACTTCTACTTTAGCTTCTTTATCTTTCGCAATATTCAGTAATCCGTCTACTGGTTGGGTGCTCTTAAATACCATTCAGCTTATTTACTTTTTGCCGTTGAGCAGAATACCACTAACTCCAGTTACAACTCAATTTTGTAGAGCTATTGGAAACTTCGATTCAAAGTTAAATGTACCCAAAATTTTAATTCATGAGAATCGTTTGAATCAAGCTTTTGAACAAGCTCGCAAGATTGGTATCAAAACTAACAACTTTTGGACGAATTTTGGGCCAAATCTTACAATTTTTTGTGGAATTTCTATGTTCTTCCCAGTTTTGGTTATCCTGAGTAAGTTTGATTTGAGATCATTTAACCAAAAAATACAATCATTCAAACAACTTTTTATTTACTCCTTTTACATAAGATTCATTCTTCAGAATCATCTTGCAATTGGGGTTTATTCATTGATTAACTGTATATCAGTAAATTCTATTTAGGAATCAAATGTTCATGATTCATATTCAATGTTTAGTCAAGTTATCTCAGCAGGTCTTTTTGTAATTAATATGAAGGTTGCTTTTTTAACACTTCCAGCAATTATTTTCATCAAACTATGGTGTAATTTAGAAAAATTAAAAAAAAGTGATCAAAGATATATTCAGAACTATGGTTCATTATTTCATGAATTTAATTGTGATAAAGACTTTATTCATGTGCTCTTCTATCCGATCCTTTTCCTTAGAGGAATAACTTTTGTGATAAGCCAATTTTATTTCAATCACAATGAACTTCTCCAGAGATCAATAAATTTTGCAGCTTCATTAACTCTGTTTATATATCTTGTGGTTTTCAGACCGTTTAAGGTCAAGCTGACACTAATCATGAATATAGTAGTTGAACTGTTTACAACAATAGTATTTCTTCTCATTCTACTTAGGAGTATTTTTAAAATTTTTATGAATGATACATTTTTTGATATTTGCTTCATCACTCTCTTGCTCATCAGCTTGGCTATTCAGTACTGCTTTTGTTTTGTTGTATTATTCCTAAAAATTAAATCGTTATTAGGTAAATATTTCAGCAAGAAAGTATCTCCAAATAATGAAGATAATAATATGATAAAGTAAATTAGGTAAATAAATAATGAATATAGTTTAAGAATACAATCAGCTCAATGCAAACTTTTTATGATTAAAGCTGGATTATACTAAAACAAAAAATTAAAAATCTCTTTATCTTTATAAAGATTTCTATGTAATCAGCGAGTAATATGATTCTAAATACTTAAGTGAATATAACTGCTAAAAAATAAAGAATAATATCTCAGCTCTGAACATATAATTTACTATACAAATTATATATTTGTAAAACCTTTCCTATTAATCTTTACTTATAAAAATGCTTACATATTTGTAAATCCTTTCCTTGTAATCTTTTAATTTATAAAAATGCTTAAGGTTATGCTTATTTTCTTATTACCACTCGTCTGTTTGGCTGCCAAGAAAGTTGAGTATAGGCTTTCAAGGAACTATGGCCAGCTGGTTTACGACTTTTCAGGAAATAATCATCACTCATCAAATGGCAATTCAGTCTCAACACTAATCAATGATGGAATATTTACTGATAGAGGATTTTATATAAATTCATCAGCATGCGCTATACCTCTAACTTCGAATACTATCATGGCATTCCCTAATCCCGGGACAGTACTGGTATGGGCTAGGACAAGTGGCATGGCTGGGAGATTTATTCATCAATACATCGACGAAAATAATTCAATTTACTACCGCAAAGGTTTATCAAATACCATAAGTATCATGTACAATTTCAATTCTGCTACAAAAAATTTTGCAAATGGCCCAACTGATTCATTTTTAAGTAGTAAGAGCTAAATAGATACATGGGTGATGATATCTGTCGTAATTTCTGGAAGGTATATAACAGTGTCTCAGAATCTTTCGCCTATGGTAACTTTGGACAATTTGATTAATTATACTCAAAACTACAGAATGGTTATTGGAAGCTGTACAGGTAGTCCAGTCACCAATTCATTTATTTACTATTTCGTCGTTTTTGACTCAGACTCAATTCAGAACAGCTACTTTGGTGGAGCATCTAGTAATTGCTTAACGGGGTCAGGCACATGTGCATCATGTAGTTACTCAGTGTACTTAGATTATATGAATACAACAGGCTGCATATCCGAGAGTGCATCAACAACATCTGATGCGTATGGAAATACTTGCCTGGCTGGAAATACATGCAGAGAAGGTTTGACTTTGAAATGCTTGTGTTCTAGTTTATCCTGCTATTTCAACTCTAGTAGTTTTGTTGAATGTATAAATTATTCTACTGGGGTACTTACCCAAACTGCCAGTTCTTGTTCGGATATTGGGCAAGGATGTTGTAACAGTGTGTGCTACGAATGCTCGCAGGAAACCTCATGCATAAGTTGTGTTTCAAGTAATGCATTCGTTGATACTGATGGATTATGTTCCTGCAAGGATGGGTTTTATGGCTCAAGACCATTAACTTCAACGAATTCTTGTAGTTCATGCAAATCAGAGTGTTCAAAGTGCCTTGACTCATCTAGTTGCACCACATGCTTAGCATCTAATTCTTCGCCTTCAGGCTCTGGATGTAGTTGTAATGAAGGCTATTATTCTACTGGGGTGCTAACTTCTAATGATTCTTGTCATGCATGCAACTCTGACTGCAAAACCTGTACTAATTCATCAACTTGCTCTAGTTGTATCTCATTATATTCAAAAGTTTCTGATGTTGGTTGTGTTTGTAATGATGGTTACTGGGGTCAAGCTCCTTTAAGTTCATTAAATTCATGTTTTCAGTGTAACAGCGACTGCCTGACATGTAATAACTCGACTAACTGTCTGACCTGCAAATCAGAGCATAGTATCCCTTCAACATATGGTTGCAAATGTGAAGCTGGGTACTGGGGCTTGGAACCTTTAACTAGTACCAATTCTTGCCAAAAATGCGGTGATGAATGTTTAAAGTGTACGAACTCTTCAATGTGCAGTGAGTGCTTATCAACCAATGCTGAAGCTACAACTTCGGGGTGCATTTGTAAAACTGGCTATTATTCAACAGCTTCAGGAGCTTTGGTTTATATTAATTCTTGCCAAAAGTGTGGTGATGAATGTTTAAAGTGTACGAACTCTTCAATGTGCAGTGAGTGCTTATCAACCAATGCTGAAGCTACAACTTCGGGTTGCATTTGTAAAACAGGTTATTATTCAACTACCTCAGGAGCTTTGCTTGATATTAATTATTGCCAAAAGTGTGATGATGAATGTCTTAAATGTACGAACTCTTCAATGTGCAGCGAGTGCTTATCAACTAATGCTGAGGCAACTAATTCAGGTTGCATTTGTAAAACTGGTTATTATTCAACTGGTTCGGGAGCTTTGGTTAATATTAATTCTTGCCAAAAGTGTGGTGATGAATGTTTAAAGTGTACGAACTCTTCAATGTGTAGCGAATGCTTATCAACCAATGCTGATGCAACAACTTCGGGGTGCATTTGTAAAACTGGCTATTATTCATTAGGAGCTAAAACTAGTGTTTACTCATGCATTAAATGCAAAGACGAATGCTTTGCTTGCTCATCTGGAAGTTCATGCGACGAATGCATCGCCTTAAATTCTAAACCTAATGATACAAGTTGCGAATGTTTAACTGGATTTTATTCAATAGACACAATGGCAGATATAAATTCATGCAAAAAATGTGGTGATGAATGCTCTACCTGTAGTAATTCATCTGCTTGCATTACGTGCATTTCTCAAAATAGCAAGCCTAATAGCAATGGTTGCATATGTGTAGATAAATACTGGAACTCAACACCACTAAATGCTTATGATTCTTGCAAACCTTGCAATCAAGAATGCTTAAAGTGTTCAAACTCTTCAAGTTGTATTCAGTGTATCGCTCTGAATTCAGAAGTTATCGATTTAAGATGCGTTTGCAAAGAAGGTTTTTGGGGGAATTCGCCTTTGATTTTAGAAGATTCATGTATTCCTTGTAATTCTGATTGCTTGAAGTGTACAAATTCAAGCGCTTGTACTATTTGTAAATCAAATAATAGTGAAAATACAGCAGAAGGATGTGTATGCAAAACAGGTTATTTTCCACTAGGACCATTAACAACCCTAAACTCATGCATAAAATGCAAAGAAGAATGCCTCTCATGCTCCTCACTTCTTTCCTGTGACTCATGCGTGGCTCTTAATTCTATTCCATCAAACCAAAGCTGTTCATGCATATCCAACTATTTCGCTTCTGGGCCAATGTCAGATCCGAACACATGTCAACAATGCGGTTTAGAATGTTTAACCTGCCAAAGCTCATCATCCTGCGAGACCTGCAGATCTCTGAACGCCTCTCCATTTTCCTCAGGGTGTAAATGCAATATTGGTTTCTATTCGTCAACTTCTTTAATATCTCTAGACTCTTGCATTCCCTGCTCACCAGAGTGTCTTTCCTGCACCGATCTCACAACTTGCATTAAATGTTTGGCTGATAATTCAGAAGCGACTCTATCAGGATGCATATGCAAAAAAGGGTACTTTGGTACCCTTCCTTTGATAGCTAAGAACTCTTGCACTCAGTGTGACTCAAGCTGTTTGAGTTGCAGTGACTTAAATTTTTGCACTGGGTGTTTGGATCCGAATAGTGAGTTGATTAACGGGGCTTGTCAATGTCTTGAAGGATTTTTTGTTTATGGGAAAATTTCTCTAAATAATCCTTGTAAGAAATGCCCAGATGGATGCTTGAAGTGCAATGAAATGCAATTATGTAGTTCTTGTGTCAATAGTATATTGATTTTGGAAGGTGGAAAGTGTGTTTGCTACCAAGGATATTATTTGGATATGGAAAATAGTAATGAACCATGCGCGAAATGTATGGAATTCTGTGTTATCTGTAATGATTTTTCAAATTGTTTAGAATGTGATGAAAGGCTTGAGTTAGTTGAAGGTAAGTGCTTTTGTCGAGAAGAATTTTGGATGGATGTTGATGATAAGAATGGAGAGTTGTGCAAACCTTGTGGTTATGGCTGCAAATCATGCTCCCAAAAAGATTACTGCTATGAATGTAAAAGTTTTAATGCAATAGAAACTAACGGTATATGTCTTTGCAAGTCAGGCTACTTCAACTCAACAAAATCACCTTTAGATCCATGCGAGGCCTGCCAGCCATCCTGCAAAACTTGTGAAAATTCTGAAAGCTGTTCTGAATGCAAAGACCCAAACGCGATCCCTCATCAAACAAGCTGCCTGTGCAAAGATGGATACTGGTCAGACATTAACTCCGCTTCTCTAATCTGCAGAAACTGCTCAGAATCATGTGAAAAATGCTTAAACCTAACATTCTGTATTTCATGCCTCCCTCCAAAACTCCTGGCTTCAGGGAAATGCATCGATTCTTGCCCTTTAAACTGCAGTCGATGCACAGAAAACGGAACCTGCATCGAGTGCATTGATTCCAAGGCTCTTGTAATCCCTTCATTGAATTCATGTAGATGTAAACCAGGATTTTACAAGTCCTCAGACTCGATTCAGTCATGTCAAACTTGCATGGATCTCTGTGAACTCTGTTCAGACCTTAACTCATGTGAAAAGTGCATTTTTAATTCTGAGTTAAAATCAAATGAATGTCATTGCAAGAAAGGTTTCATTAAATCGAAAAACTCATGTATCCAGGTCTTTTTCAGCATGTCACCCCAAGTCTCTACTTCCAACAAGGTGTCATTAAAATTTTCAGAAAATCTTAAAAAAAAAATACTGTCTTCAGACATTCAGGTCAAGATAAAGACTAGTTCAAGATTTGGTTATAGAGTTTTTATGAAGTCAAAAGTAGAAACTTATATTTCTCTGACTTTTTCTGAATCGATTTCAGAAGGGTCGGAGATGGTCTTGACTTTCACTTCACCTGTTTTGAGTTTGAATGGATCCTTGCTTGATCGGATGATTTACAACCTTTCTCTTCACCAGGTTGATTTTATTGATCCTAGTCTGGTTTTATTATTGGAAAATACCAAAGCTCTGGCTCAAGGAGCTGCTATCAGTTCAGTTTCCACTTCTTTTTCGAACCCAGGGTCTTTGTGGATTTTAATTAATACTCTTCAACTTTTGATTTATTTGCCTCTCAGTTCAGCTAAACTCACTCCAGCTATGAAGGCAATGTGCAGAAACATGGCAGATTTCAATATTGCTCCAAATCTTTTATTATTTGTTTTGAAGAATGATACCAGTTTTAACTTGACGAGGGGAATGATTGACTCTGGAATTGATTCGGGAGACTTTTGGATAAATTATGGAGAAGCTATTACTATTTTTATCGGATTTATTGGACTTTGGCCGGTTTTTGCATATCTTTCGAAAGTGAATGTTAAGTGGATTAGAAAGAGATCTGAAAAATTAAAGAAGGATTATAAGTTTGGGTTTTTTTTAAGATTTTGGATTCAAGGCTACCTGGAGCTAGGTATTTTTTGCTTGATACAAATTACGAGATTAAAATCGTCAACTAAATCCAGTCATAACGAGTGGCAGGTATACTTGAATCAAATCAGCTCAAATATTTTCATGGTATATTTTATTTAGGTTTTCGTTGTAGTCACTCCTCTCGTTCAATCAATTTTCTTATGGTTAAATATAGAAAAAATCCTTAACATCGAGAATTACCAAGAATTTAATGATAGGTATGGAACAATGTTCTTCGAATTCTATAATGCGAGAGGGCTGGCAGGTATGATTTATTACCCGTTATTTAGTTTCAGAAATCTTGCATATGTTTTATGTCAAATTCTTCTAAAAGAGCATCACACCGTGCAAATGGCAATTAACTCTTTTCTAAGTCTTTTATTCCTCATTTACCTGCTCCGGTTTTTGCCTTTCAAAGATAAAGTGAATATGATTTCAAATATTTTGAGTGAGGTGACTATTCTGGTTTGCTTTATTGTAGTACTTTTCTCAGGTGCCTTTCAGATGAGTGAAATGGATGTGGTTCTTGAAAAGATATTTTGTTGGATGGTTTTTGGTTTCTTGATTATAAATTCTGTTGTGGTTTTGTATAACATGGGTATTTTTATTAGGGATTTTTGGTTTACTCATGAAAAAGATAGAGCGATAAAGTTTGCGAAAGAGTTCCATAAAAAAAATCCAAATTGGTTTGAATTGAATAGTAAATAGTTAGAAAAATAATGTTTAGAGTTAGGCTTTTAAATGAAATATAGATTCTATTCAATCTATTTATTATCTAATTCAATTATTTCTTCACTTAAAATCAAGAATTAGGTAGTTTTATATTTGCTACTAATATTATCTATTTATTCGTTTAATTAACTCTTAAATATTGGTAGCTATTTTATCAGAGAACTCTTGAAATAAGATGAATTTTTGTTAGTGAATAGTCATCAAATAATCTTTTTTAGTTGTCATTAAATTATTAGATGCATCCTATTTGAAAACAATCAGAGGCTTAGATTAATAAGATTATATAAATTTTTCAAAGAAATTGTTACTATTCGATTTACTTAAGTTAGATGAAAGAAAATGTGATTTTATAATTGAAGAAATGAAATATCGAAATTAAATCAATTAAGATTTTATCTTAATTCACCATTATCAAATATATAATCGATTTACAAAGTAATAAATAAACCCTTAAACAATAAGTATCTTTTATTTAAGTAATTTGCTTTATCATTTCTAAAACTCTTGCTTCACAATTGAATCTATAAATTTTACATGTATAACATACAAAATAAGCAAATTTATCATGATAGCAAGGTTTGCTAGTTGTATATTCTAAACTATTAGTGGAATTAACTTGCTTCCAACTCTTTTTATCATGAAAGTCTTCACACAAAAAAACCAAGTTATTTACCAAAAGAAAGATGTTTTTTGAATAATGAATCAAAATATTATAACTTCCAATTGAAACACCACTGTTCACATTTTTATATTGATTCGTGTTAATATTGTAAGTATAAAGAAAATTTTGATTGCCTGTTATCAAAATTTCATTATTCAAAAGTAATGTAGAGCAGTCTCTTTGTGGTGATGGAAGTGGTGATATATTAGCCCATATTAGCTGATTTAAATCAAAATATTTAGCATCGCAAACCCCGACAGTATTTCCATTCGGAGTCCCACCAAAGATATATACTTTACTCTTATAAAATTGGCATGATACACACAACGTTTGATATTTTGAGGGAAGCTGTTTAATTAAATTATTTTTTAAATCAATCAAAAAACAAGTTGATAGGACTGATGAAGTATATCCTCCACAAACAAAAACTTGATTTTTATCCACTTTACAAATAGAAGCTAGATACCCTTGCAAAGAAAGTAGATCAAAAGTAGTTTGATCAACACTTTCATTTTTTGGTGTAAATTTATATAAAATTTTTGTATTTTGTTTGAAAAAAAACAGTTCATCTGCATCAAGGTTTTCATATTTCACTCTCATTAATTTTTTTATTAAAAGTACTTGTTGTTGAGAGTAAGCCTCAAAAGAATTTTCGAGCAGAGGTATTTTACAAAAGTCTATTGATTCTTTAGCAAGTTTATATACATCTTCAGGTTCAAATACATCTGATCTATATAATTTACTCGAATCTTTTTCTAAAAAGGAAGAAGGGATGATAACTCTAGCATATTTTTCAATTTGGCTTATATTTGATTTAAGGAAATGATTTATTTGATTAATATGTTTTATAAGTTTATTTGAAATATTCAAAAGATTCTCTGTATTTTCAATCAAACTTCTTTTTAATTTTAAATTTCTTTTAATGATACTTTTTATTGAATCGATTATATTATCTCTTGTTTCATTTCTTATGGTTTTATAAACTGGAATCATTTTATGAATCATGAGTATATTTTTATGTAAATGGTCAGAATAATGTTCTTTGCACATCACTTCTGGAAGGCCGCTGCACTTACAAAAGAAAATCGGAGTATTTTTGCAAGATTTCATGAAACATTCGATATTCATTTTATATTATTATAATGTCTATATTTATTATTGTATTTCTGAGAGTTTTATTATATCTTAATTACTTTTAGTTAATTGATATTATGAAAATAGACTAATAAGAATATTTAATTAGATGTTTAATAAGAAATCATTAGTTTAAAGTACTTAATTCCTCAGTATGATCAGGAATATTCTATAGCAAAATTTTAAACTAAATAGATTATTTCCTACCTGCTAATCCTAAAATATTTATCATATCGTTAAAGCATAAAAGTGAAAAGTAATATGCATATGCTTTTTTCATTTTTAGGATAATTATATAGGTCTTGGGAGTAATTACTTGGTTTAGGGTCTGAAATAGGATCTTAAATTTTTCAAATCATAAAATAATTCATCTATGTTGTTTGATGGTTTTATAATCTGTATTGAATAATTCATCTATCTTGTTTTATGGGTTTATAATCTGTATTTAAAGTCATTCTAACTATTAAAGAAATTCATAAATAGTGGCAACCAAGTTTTATTAGTGTTGCCTGTGTTCAAATAATTTCAAAACAATTTTAGTTAGATCTAATTCAATTACTAAATATACCACAATATCCTATTTAACCCAAAAAAAATTATAATAAATTCTGTTTACTGAATCCCTGAAAAGAAACCCAGTTTTGATCAAAACACTAACCTTAAATTAAACCTCGATTAATTTTTTCAACATAAACCATTATAATGTTTCTCCTGATTGCTATTATCTTCAGTGTCTATGCAAAGACAAAGGTTTTTGTAATCCTTCACTCTCACAACGATGCAGGGTGGTTAAATACTGTTGACGATTACTACTATAACTATACCCAGCACGTAATCAGCAACATGATCACCTTTCTCCAAGAATACCCATCCCTTCGTTTCTCCTGGGCAGAAACCATGTTCCTAAGCAAGTACCTCGAAAGTCACAAAAGCGAAATTCCAATCGTAAAAAAGCTTATCGAATCCAAAAGACTCGAAATAGTCGGAGGAGGTTGGGTTCAAAACGACGAAGCCCTTCCTGACTTCGAGCTTGCCATTCGCCAGATGGAGACCGGCTTCCAGTACTTAAAGAGAGAACTTAACATCACTCATCTCAAGACTGGCTGGCAACTTGACCCTTTCGGTCATTCTTCACTCACAGCTGCGCTGATTGAAAAAATGGGATTTGAAACACTTGTAGTGTCGAGAGTTGAGGAAAATATCAGAGTAGGATTTATTTAGAATTACTTGGAAGTCACGGGAAACTGCGAATTTCTGTGGAAAGGAGAAGGCTTTAATACGAAAACAGGAGTTCTCACCCATGTGCTCAATGATCAGTATTATCCTCCTTATTTTTTGGATAAGGAACCTTGGAACTGGCAGTGTTGCTTCAAGGAATTACCGGCTAGTGAAGAAGATGTGGATCTTTGGTAAAGAATATTTAGTGTTGCTTTAATGGAAGAATATGTGAACTCGACTCAATATAAATATCGCACTAATAATCATTTGATGCTTATGGGAGGGGATTTTTTTTACTCAAACTTGACTTATTCTTTGATGTTTTTTGACCTTCTTGATAGAATAATGAAGAAAAGTCATAACTTGGACATTAATTATGCTACTCCTTCCGATTATTTCGATGAGGTCTACAAAGAAAAGCAAGTTTTTGATACATTTTCAGGAGACATGCTTCCACTGATAACCTCTGGGAACCCTTACAGAAAAGCATGGACAGGTTTTTACTCAAATCAACCAACCTTGAAAAAGAAGATCATCGAAATCCAAAGCCAAACAAGAGCCACAGAAATTCTTCATTCCCTTGTGATGAAAAGTCCTTTTATATCATACAACCTTGCAACAACGACCCATCACGATGCAATAACAGGAACAAACCGTCCAAAAGTCTACCTGGACTACATGCGAATGTTGAAAAACGACCAAGATCTAATCCTCGAGGCTTTATCTTCAATCTACGAGAAGATGCTACCAAAAGACTCAGGCTCATCAGCAATCATTTCAAATTACAAGGTGCTTTACTTATTCAACTCTCTAGACTGGAAAATATCTCGTGTGATGAGCATTGACAGTAACTACCCACACATGAAGATATTCAACAGCAAAGGAAAGGCACTTGAAGTCCAGGCAGTTCCATGGGATTCAGGATTTCGATTTTATTTCAAGTATGACCTGGAGGCCTACACACTTGAAACTCTTTTTATATCTGAGTCATTAGTGAGCTGTTCAGAATGCAGTCGGCTTTCATCAGAATTGACGATGCCTTCACTCAAAAACAAGCACTTGGAAGTTCAGTTCAAGAATGGATTGATTCACACTGTGAAACATTCTGGAAATTCTTATGAATTAAACACTCAAATTATGAACTATACCACTGACCAGAGCGGGTATTACACCTTTTGTCCTTATGTAACCTTTAAATAGCTCAAGGCAAACATGACTGGAGAACTTGAAAGTTTCTTGATTCATTCAGGAAAAATTGTCCAAATTGCAGAATCTCGGTTTTTTGCTATAAATGAAACTTTCACTCAAAGAGTTGTACTTGAAGAAGATGCTGATGAACTCAAAGTTCTTTTTGAATTAAAACCTCCTCCGAATTCAGATATTTTCTTGAGGTTTAACAAAAGGTTCACTAGTGGTTCATGGTTTTACATGTTCAACACTGCGAATATCATGAAAAAGTACTTCAAATACGACAGTAGTTTCCGAAAAGGAAATAATTACTACCCTGTGAACGGTGCTTTTTTTGTTGACTTGAAGACTGAATTCATGTTCTTGATTCCTAGCTTTCCCCTTTCAGCTGGAATGGTGACTGAAAAGTCTTTTGAAGTCAATCTTAACAGATACACCACCGGCGATGACGGCCTTGGGGTCGGGAACTACACCTTCTATGGAAGAACCCTTCAGCATGAATGGCTTCTTGGCTTCCACAAGCCTGAATACGAGTTCATCTGGAAAAAATACCTCGAACATAGAAATCAACCTTTGGCTCTTTTTGACTCCGGTCAGAAGAAGCTGACTGATGACATTGAAGAAGCTGAAGTCTTTGAAAAATCGTGGAAAAGACTTACCAAGAAACAAGTTTTACATGAGAATGAATGCTCACATATCTCGAGTCTTGCAAGCAGAGGAGAACTTTACTTGGCTACTGTTTTAAATGTCTGTCAAAAACCTGCGGAGTATCCTTTTCATGTTGTTAAAAAAAGTAACTTAGCTGGGCTTAATGAGGATAAAAAGAGAAAAAATTGGAAGAAGGGAAATGAGATTAATTTCTGGATTTATAATAACACGGGACAAAATGTACTGAAATATCCTTTTAAGGAAAAAAATAATCATATCAGTTCTTTTGATTTGGTTTCGTTTTATACGACTCTTGATGTCGTCAAATCTATTAAAAGTGAAAAGGCTACTTCAAAAAGCAATTTTAGTTGGGTGTTAATTGTCCTTGCGATTATTGTTGCCTTAGGATTAGTTGCTCTTGGATGGTATAAACTCAAAAAAAAATATAAAGGGAATAAACTCACCAAAATATTTGAAACGAATAAACCCACAGAAATGAAGCCAATATCGTAATAGTTAGATAATTTATTAGAAAACAGATAATAATCGAAGATCACCCTCTTAATATATGAAAATTTTAATGAAAATCATCAATAATTAATATTGACTAAGATTTAATCCTAATAAATCGCTTTGATACACCTCTGCAAATATTCATTGAAATTAATTCCCTTTTCCCATCTTCCTTTCAAGGTATACATTCCTTCATGTTCAATATAAATCCCCTGAGGATCCGTTGAAGTCATCTCAAAGTATCCTTTAGGTTGCATGAAAGTGATAAAACTAGTCCTCGATACATCATCAAGTTTTCCATCATTTAAAACACAGTGAGGCGTACATTCAAACATCCCTCCAGATAAGATCTGAGTGACTTCTCCCATTTGAAACAACAAAACATCAGGCTCAACTTTTATCTTCACCAGCTGCGACTTTCTGTTCCTCACAAAAAGTCCAGTCTTCGGGTCATCGATTTCTTGAGAAGAAATAATTTGACCCGTTGAGTGTTTCATATAAAGCGAAGGTGCCAAGGCAGTCATCAACGTGAAGTCCTGATGCCAGAGACACCATTCATAAGACTTTCCAAATTGAGGGTAATAATAAATTAATCTTGAAATATGATTCTTGTGATTTTTCATCGCATTTTCTATCTTATTTCCTTCATATGAGTTGAACTTCGACTTAATCAGTCGGTCCAAGTGGCAGGAGAGTAAAGTTCCCACTGCGACCGTCTGTTGGCCAAGGGTCTTGAAAGAACTTTCGAAGCCGGGCAAGCAAGTCTTCGGCCAGATGTTCTCTGGCCAGTCTCCGGAATCAACAGATGAGTCGACCTCAGAGTTTGCGTAGTAAGAGCCTTTCAGATAGTCTATGATGTCTGAAGGGTCTGTTGTTGGTTCTCTTAAACCTACGAAATCGGTTGGGTTCAGTCTTGTTAGTTCTTTTTTCTTTTCTGGGTCAAGATTACCTAATTGTCGAGAGAAAGCTAAAAGATTTAAACGGTGTTCGATGAAGTTTGGAACGTTTTTGACACCGATCACTCCTAGACCCATTTGGCCGAAACCTTCATTTATCTCTGATGAGAGGTCTTGGTGTGCTTCGAGAGCTTTGTAATCTATTATCACTGGAGAGATTGATGTTGAAAATTTTCGAAATAGGTTAGAAATTGATACCATTATTATGGTTTTATTGATTATTATCAGAATTTCTCATAATTTTAAGTAAACTTTTAGTTTTAGAAGCAATAAAGCAGGTAATTCAAATTAAAGGAGATCTTAAAAAACTGGTTTAATTTAGATTGTTGAATTGAAGAAAAATGTATGCAAATCAGGTTTATCGTCATTAATCTTGAAAAATAATTTCAATAACTATAAAAATTTATTTCACTATTTTGATCAAAAACTAGATAAATTATGGAAAGGTAAGTCTTCGATAAATGCAAATTTCATTGAATACCATTTATTCAATCAAAGTTTAATTTAAACCAAAATAATATTGGATCTCTTATAAAAGCTAAGGGTTAAAATCATAATTTTCTTATACTTTAATTATTTTCTGTAATTTTTCAAATTTTGAAGATTGATGCATCAGATATCAAAGCTTTGTTAATGACCTTAAGATCATGCAACATTTAAGTTATTGAGTAATTAAATCTTTTCGAAATAAGTTTTAGCGCTATTTCTAATTTAACTATTAACTAGCTAATTACTTTCTTTCGTATATTCGGCTTTCAAAGGAAGATAAGGGTTGGGTTTCGGCTTGAAAAAGCGAAAATTAGTGCACTTATGAAAACTGAAGTTGAAATTTTCAACATAAGTCCTATACTGATTAAAAAGTTTTCTCTTAAAATCCCTGAATGCCTTTTCTTTGATCTCTTTTTGTCTGATACTATCAATATAATTATGATAAAAAGTGATATACTTGATTTTATAATCTTTCCACTGCCGTGGGTCATCAAAATCATCTTTTTGCAAAATTTTCAATCCATTATTGCTTGCGTATTCATGAAAAGATTTCTTAAATTTGACCCATTTGGGATCTCTAAAGTCAATCACAACCTCATCAATTTTATTTTCCACATTCTTCTGTTCTTCCTTTTTTTCATGAACAGTCCAAATCTTCCTCCTATTAAAACTTCCAGGAAAGTGATTTCTTCCGATATCCTCATATCTTTGCTTCCTGCTATCAGGTCCTTTAAGCATTTCAATACATTGGTTAGACTTGCTGATAGTGAACTTGATTAAAGTGATCTCCAAGACAGGCACTGACTGAATTGCAGCTCTAAAAGAATAACAGACCTGAAACATCTGAAACAAGTCCTCACCACCAAGAAAGTCAAGAATAACAACAAGAATCTCTTTCTCTCCAAAGACCGGATGATTAGCCCTGATCCTTGACAAGTACCTGTTGAACATGCTGAGCATAGTTTATTAAAACAACCTAACCAAGTATGCCGGGACTATCTTCGAAAAGTGCGTCACTGAATACACCCCTTGGTCGATTTTCCTCAAGTGTTCCCTTGAAACCAAGCAAATCAATGCCAAGACCTCAAGACGTGAGTTTTGACTTTCATGTAGTCCTGGGCTTCTCGTCATGACCAGCGGAATATCAAGAGTTTCCAAACACCCAGTTCCATTAAAGCAGATCTGCTGAAGGACCTGGGGAAAAGTCATGAAAAATAACACCCGGGTCTTTCCATGGTTCAGAGAATTCGACAGGAATCCGATTGATTCGTTTTTCGCAAGAGTCAAGATCAAAGCGTGGTTGTAACATTTTGTCGCTCTTGTCAAAGTCCTTGAAAACTGCGCCAAGTAAGAGGTTAAGACGTGGAACTCTGAACCTTTTGATGAAACTTCGTAAGTTATCGGCTCTGAAGCCTCTGAACTCAACACAGGCCTGGGCGGGGTGGAGGCGTAGGACAGGACTTCTTTGATCAAGGTGTGTTTGCAGCTTTTCGCGATGTTGCTCACAGGGCCGATGTATTCTTTCCCTTTCTTAAAAGGTTCTTCAAAAAAGGTGTAGTTCAAGGACTGGAAGCTTTTATTCCTGACACTTCTAGGAACTCTCGGAGGCTTTTCACCTGACTCGTACTCTTTGAAGTACTTCTGAGCTTCAGGGGTGGTCTCATTGCGACTCTGCATTAAAGCGCTTTTATTTGAATCCTATTTAAAATTAGCTTTTCCAGCATAAAACATACTTGAAAGTCTCTTCATCCCGATGAATTTCGCCGTTGTTCACCACTCGTTGGCCTTCAATCCTTGAACTTGCGGGAAGGATGGGAATTCTTAGACCTGCTTCAAGAGTAGCGAAGTTTTCAGTCATGATCTTGGAATAATACTCGCCAGGCTCTTCATAGTAAAGGACCACCTCGTCATCGACATTGAGACCTGAGGACTTTCTCAGCTTTTGGACGTGGTTGATCAGTTCTCGCGCGGCTCCTACTTGTAAAAGGGCAGGATTCATCACTGTGTTAAGCACCAAGGTGAAGTCGTCGTCTCCTGCTGCTGCGAAGTCAGGTCCTTCAAGTTTGTACTTTCGACGGACTGAAAGGTCGCCTTCTACGAGAACGTGGCCCAAGACTTCAATGGACTTTGAACGCTCGAAGTCGAGAATTTGAGAAGCGGACAACTTGCTTATTGCCCCGCGAACTGGACCGAATTGCTTTTGAAGCCTTTCGCCTAGGACTTGGTTGTTCGGAATCGCTGTCAAGAGAACGGTTTCTGGATTTTCTTGCTCGTAGAGGATGTCGAATGTGTTTAGCTCTTCGCTGATGTACTTTAAAACGGGCCTTAGAGACTCGAAGTATTCTGGGTGGCGATGGATTATTTTTATATCGAGGGTTGGAGTTTTTAAGGAGATCTTTTTTAGGTCTCGGAGTTTTCGGCCGGTTTCGATTATTGATTGCATTCTGTGCACGGCTTTTTCGATTTCTAAGTCGATTCTGTCGGGGTTGTAATTTGGGATTCTTACAAAATGGATAGATTCTTGTTTATTTGGGTGTCCATCATCAAGAGCATGCACCAAGTTCTGATAAATACTTTCAGTTAAAAACGGTGTAAAAGGTGCCATGAGTAGATTCAAATTCATCAAAGTATCATACAAAACATCTAAAGCAATTTTGCTATCTTCAATTCCAGAGTCTCCTTTAATCCTCCTTCGATTGAGTTTAACATACCAATTAGTCAAGTTATCCAAAAACTTAAGCAAAAGTGGTAAAACAGCATAAAGTTTATAATTTTCCAATTCATGCCTAAAGTTTTTAATAAGATTCGAGCAAGAAGCAATAATCCATTTATCCATGAAATTCGTGACTTTATCCAAAGACTGAGGATCAAACTTATACTGAGCATTGACAGCACTTTCATATCTTCCCGCATTTTGAATGAAAAATCGATAAGCATTGAAAAGAGGCAAAAAGACTTCCTTAATAATCGACCTGACGCCTTCATCCTTAAACCTAAGAGGTTCCGCCCTAACAAGAGGAGAGTTCATCAAATACATCCTAAGCGCATCTGCTCCAAGTTCATGAACAAGTTCCATTGGATCTGTGAAGTTTTTCTTACTTTTCGACAGTTTTTTCCCTTCCTTATCCAAAACAAGTCCATTCACAATCAAATTCTTGAAAGGGTTCTTATTAAACAAGCCAGTTCCAAGAACAAGCAAAGTATAAAACCATCCTCTTGTCTGATCTAGTCCTTCTGCAATGAAATCTGCAGGGAATCGTTTTTTGAACTCTTCTTCATTAGTGGAGAACGGATAATGACATTGAGAATAAGGCATAGCTCCACTTTCAAACCAACAGTCAAAAACTTCGTCAACCCTGCGAAGGACCCCTTTGCCCATCTTGCTAGGAATAGTGATGTGGTCGATGTATTGTCGATGCAAATCGTTGATTTCAGTAACACCTGATAAGTCTTTTAGTTCTTGAATGGAACCGACGCAGACCACCTCTTCAAAGTCCTCCGAGACCCACAACGGGATCGGGTTTCCCCAGTACCTTGACCTTGAAAAGCACCAATCACGGGCGTCATTAAGCCAATTATGAAATCTCTTTTCTTGCACGAATGAAGGAACCCATCTTGCCTCCATGTTTCGCTTCAGAAGGTCTTCTTTCAGTGACTCTACTCGGATAAACCAGGACTTCACTGGACGGTAGATCAAGGGTTTGTTACTTCGCCAGCAGAATGGGTAGGAATGAGTGTGGGTCCCGATGTAGATTATTCGCTTTCGTTCTTTTAAGGTTTTTTCGATCTTTTCGTTCGCTTCTTTGAAGTAAAGACCGCTTAGCTCTGGGATCGCTGATGTGAAGTTCCCGTTCTCGTCGATTGGGTCTGGGGGGTTGTCTTGAGGAACGATTCCTTCTTTTATGAAAAGTTGGAAATCGTCTTCACCGTATGGAGCGCAGTGGACGATGCCAGTCCCCGATTCCTTAGTGACAAACTCAGCATTATAAACCCTAAAACATCCATTTTCCCTCATCTGTGCATAAAAGTCAAACAAAGGAACATACTCAAGGCCTCTAAGTTCGGCTCCTTTAAACTTCTGTTCAACAACATGATTCTCAATTTTGAGCATTTTGAGAATACCAGTCAAAAGATCTTCAAGAACAATATACATCTGTTGAGAGTCCTTTGCCCTAAACTTGACATAAGTAAATTCAGGATGCATGGCCAATGCGAAGTTAGTCGGCAATGTCCAAGGCGTAGTAGTCCACGCAAGAACTGCCGTATTTTCCATATTAACCAAAGGAAAAGTCGCAATGACACTTTTATCCTGCACGTCCTGATAATTCGAATTCGCTTCAAAGTTAGACAAAACCGTGTTGCACCCGACTGAATACGGCATGACCCTCGACGAGCGGTAAACAAGTCCCTTATCAAAAAGTGTCTTAAACGCCCACCAAACACTTTCCATGAAGTTCAAGTCCATAGTTTTATAGTCATTGTCGAAGTCGATCCACCTGCCAAGACGAGTGACGATTCTTCGCCATTCATGGGAAAATCGCATCACAATCGCCTTGCATCGGTCGTTGTACTCCCCGATCCCAAGAGCCATCACGTCTTTTTTCGTCTTTATGTTGTAAGCCTTGTCAATTTCGAATTCAATCGGCAGACCGTGGCAGTCCCAACCGAATCTTCTTTCGACGTCGAAGCCGTTTTGATGCGCGTAACGAGTCACCACGTCTTTTATTGTACCTGCTGCGATGTGGCCGTGATGTGGAAGACCTGTCGCAAATGGAGGACCGTCGTAAAAAGTGTACTTCGCGTTTCCTTTGTTCATCTCTAATGAACGTTTGAATGAGTTTTTCTCTTCCCAGAACTTTAGAATTTCTTCTTCTATTTCGGGAAAGTTTGGCTTGTCTGGAACCTTCGAGAATGTCGATACGGATCGCATCAGATTAATTATTAAATGGCGACCACGCAATCTGAGCATTTATATGAATGGCTTTTGAAGATTGGTTTTATGTTTTAGCAGGTGAGTTTAGCTAGTTATGTTTAAAGGATCGTTGGTTTCTCAAATGAAATCAACGATTTTTTTTTTAATGTAGACCATTTTATAAGTAAATCTCAGACCTTACTAATAGATTCAAGATACTCAAACCCCTAAAAATAAAAAATCTACAAATAATCTAAAACATTAAACGACAATCTCATTATTGCTCCAATATCCAGTCTTAATAACATCACCCTTCGCATTTTTCAACAAACCTTCACCAGACCTTTTATCTTCCATCCACTCTCCCTCATACTTTTCCCTACTCAAAAAATAAACCAAAGTTCCTTTTCCATTCCTAGACCCATGTTCCCAATTTCCATCATAAACATCTCCATTGGCATAAATCATTTTTCCATGTCCATCCAAGCTTCCCTCACAAAAATCTCCATGAAAGGTATTTCCATTGGGCCACTTCATTTTTCCATTTCCATGAGGAATGCAGTTATAAATTTCTCCTTCATAGACCCTTCCATCCGGGTACAAAAGAGTAGCCAAATTAGTAAGCACCCCAGCTTTATACTGTCCTTTAACAACCAAGCCTTTCCTATGCAGAGTGCAGGCGCCTTCCATGCGGTCCTCGACCCATCCGCCTTCATAAACATCTCCATTCAAGAAGTTGATTTTTCCAAGAACGTTATGACGGCGGTTGTGATAAAAGCCTCCAGTGTAAACGATTCCATTTGGCCAGGTCATTGTTCCAGTTCCGTGTCGTTTGTCGTCTTTCCACTCGCCTGAGTATTCTCCTTCTGTCTCTTCGAACCACTCGACTTGGTGCTCGGGGTCAGAGTATTTCATTGTCCCGTAACCTGAACGTTTACCCTCGATGAAGCTCCCGTGGTATACCCCGAAATAACCGTATTTTGCTAGACCTGCACCTTGCAACTTCCCTGCCCAGAATTTACCGTCGGGAAACACCTTTTTTATCTTTTTTTCTAAGGATTTTGATTTTAGTGACATGAAAACTACGTCGTGGGACTCCAGAGGAAGGCTTTTGAATTGGGGGAAATCGGATAGGTCGTCGAAATGCTTTTTTTTGTTTATGGCACCTTCTGGACGGATGAATAATGCGCTTCGGGTTTCGAGACGGAGTTTTTCTTTTTCTGGGTGGAAGATGTCTTTTCTTACTAGGACACCTGGCCCATCAGTAAAATCCCCAAAAAAGCTTCCTTCAAAAAACATACAAGCCTTGAATGTAAGCAACCCAGTTCCCTGCCTTTGATCCTTGACCCACTTTCCCGAATAATTTCCTCCATTAGCATAATCCATTTTTCCAAACCCATGTCTTCTTCCATTAGAAAATTCTCCATCATACTCACTTCCATCTTTAAACTTGATGAAAACAGGAGTATCTTCAAGTTTCCCATTCAAAAAATTGACTTTGAACAAATCTCCAGCATCAAACTGAATAACAGCAGCTCCATTCGGCAAGTCATTTTTGAACTCTCCAGTTAACTTAAGTCCAAACTTCTTATAATAAAACTTTCCAGTTCCTTCCTTCAGGTTCTTCTTCAAAAATCCTTTGAACTTATCTCCATTTTTATAGATGATTTCAGCAAATCCTTCACGTTGCCCTTGCAAAAACCCTCCAACATACTCTAAAATATCAGGAGACTTGAGGTACCCTTTAACTTCTTCCTCTTCCTTTTCATTTATTTTGATGTTTTTCGAAGTCACAACTCGATTACTGAATCTTTTTTTATCAGGAGATTCAAAAAAACTTGACCTTTGAAAGCTAGTAATTGTTCGAACACAGACTGGAAAACGACTTTTCCCTGGAGATTCAGCAAATCGAGAGAAGTTGTTTTTCGTGCTGATGCTCGGTTGAGGAGTTGACAGTTGTCGTTGGGTGGCTAGAAAAGCGGTTTCTTTCCTTGCACTTGATTGAAACGCGACTTCTGACCCTTCACGGTTCTCCTTTGGCCTGATCCTGACGACTCCAGGGGTGAAAGGCGTGATGATTTTCTTGTAAAACATATGCTCAACTGACATGGGACTAGTTGAATGCTGTGAGTGTTCTTTGCTTTCAGTTTTAACTTTAACACCCACTTCCCTGCTTTTCTCATGAATAAAGCCGAGTTCAGTGAAAGCAGAGATAATCTGAGGTTTATTTTCAAATTTCTCTGATTTTCCCAGGGTGTAAGGAATTTCTGCGATTTCTGAAGAAATCGTTGAAACTTTCGAAGGACTTAATTGTTTTACTTCAGAGATGTGAAGAAGTTTCTCAGGTTCTTGAACAGGTCGAGCTTTTTTCTTGATTCTGAGATTTTTTTGGTTTTTAAAGATCTGCTGTAGTTCCATTTGAGTTATTAGTGAGGTATTATTATGGACGTCCTGTTTAGGTCATGTGTCCCGATATGTGGAGAAAAGGAAGAAGTCCTTCCGGGCTTCGCTCAGCAAGTCTTAGACTTGGAAATAAAATTCAATTTTTCCAGTTCTTTTAAGAACCTCAGTGCACTTGTAGCGCTTTACTCGCAAGGAATCGAGTTTTATGAGTCGGTTCATAGTCCTAAGTTCAGGTATTATTCAGAAAAACTTCAAAATTTACTTAAAAGGCCTGAAAGTCTTGAAGCTATTTATGAACGGAATAGTCCTCGTAGTCAGAACCGCCCTCAACACTTGTTTTGTGATCGCTCTTCGCACTGTGCTATAAAAAAATGTGCCAGTAACGCTGTTCAACTTTCAACTCTTGTTAAGGACAACTTGAAACAACAAGAAGAAAGTCTTAGTCTTCGGCTTGAAAAACGAAAAAAAATGCTCCAAAAGAACAGAAAGTTGGAAAAGGATGAAAAGGAAGAAAAAGGTGAAAAAAGTGAAAAAAGTGAAAAAGGTGAAAAAAGGGAACATAGTGAAAGTCATCAAAGTGAATTCGTCTCTATTGAAACTTTTGAAGCGGAAATCGAAGGAATCGTTGACAGATATGCAGAGGAAAAATTGAAAGTTAAAAAAGAGGTTGAGGAAGAGTATGAAAACTGTTTAAATGACCTTTCGAGCTACTCTGGAGATGTTTTTCAGGAATTGAAATCAGAGATCAAGAAAAATATGATGAACGAAATTTCGGATAAACTTTCTGGACTTGAGGAGAGGAAAAGTCGGGAAATTTCCAAGGCTCGGGAAAAACTCTGGGTTTCGGTTATCCTTAGTTAGTAAAAATATGAAAGGACCTCATTCTTATTTTGGATATAGTCCTAGTCTAGGAAAAAAAATACTTAAACTTGAACCTCTGGACCATCCTGTGAAAATGGTGAACTATGATGAAAGAGTGAAAAGCACAGTCAAAGTTTACACCACCTTTTCAATCAAACTAAAGAAAGAGCCGGTTTTCTTTTCACCCATCCGACTAAGAAAGCAAGAAAACCCAGCGAAGACCAAAGACGACATTCAAAAAATGATGCTAATCCCAGCTCTTTCTCGCAAAGCGAAGTACTTCGAAAACAAGAGATTTAGTGTTTAATTAATAATTCAGACAGAATTCTCATCAAATTCAGAGGATTGACAGAAAACTTTCATCATAAAACTATAAAAAATCAGGTAATTTTCTCATTCACGTATCAGTAAGCGTTCATATAAATCATCACAGACATTTTTATTATAATGATTGAAGACCTATTCAAAGACCCCGAGATTTCAGCTTACCTTTCACTATTCCCAAAAGACCACTGGAACAAATGCATCTATTTCACCCTTCTTTACGGTATCCGATCAATCAAAAGAGAAACATCTTACTCAAAACTATCAATGCTCGAGTCTCTCGTCAGCCAAAGAGCTTCAAAAAGACCTAAAAAATCTAAAAACGAGGCCAAAAACTACGAAAATTTAACCCCAACACTTCCAACTGAACCTCAAGAAAAACCTTTCATTTCAAAAAGACTCAGCAGCCCGCCGGTGACTCGAGAGTCAAAAAAGTTCAAAACTCCGAGATACCTCAAAAACGTTCAAAGTAAAATCAAGGACGATGTGCAGAAGGACCTGGCAATTCACAGATATGAAAAAGAAGTGCTTAATTCCCCGACTTTTCGTAAAAAATGCAATAGAAGTCTTCCTGAACTTTTAGAAGTCAAAGAACCAAAACTGTGTTCTATTAAAAATATTGAGAATGGGGAAAAGACTGGACTTGTGACTCTTGCTGAAAGATTTTTAAACAATCCTTTTACTAAAATACTGAGTCCTCGGTAATGTGAATTTTTAATTAGTAAGATTTGGATGGTTTATTTATTCGGCGGGTGAAATGACTGAGTGAGATTTATGAAAGGATAGCTCGAGAGATAGAATTGTGAGAAGAGTTAATGAGAATAAGAAGAGGATGTAGTAATGACCGTAATTATTTGATGTTGTTGCTGAAGTTCTTGACTTTTTAAGATCACCGATAATGCAGGTGAATGATTTTTCTTTGTGGAAAATTTGCACTTTAGAACCTAGAAGAGAACTTTTAGGGATTTTCAAGGTAAAATAACAGATTTTTTTGGAATTGTGACAATTGACTTCATAGGATGTGTTGTGGATAGAAAGAAAAAACACTTTCACATCAAGTTCTAACAAACCTTGCACAGTGACAAGACCTGGAGAGTCTTCAAACAAAAGAAATCCAGAAAATTCATTTTTGTTGAAAGTGCATTTTCCATATTCCAAAAAGTGTTTCTGAATGTAAGGACCTTGAAGAATACAAGATTTTCCATCAGCACGAATCATTTTCCCAACAACTCCAGCAGGACTCCTGCATTTTTCATTCAAATCCAAAGTATTCACCGTCCTTCCACATAAAAAGTACCCCAGGTCCCCATCAGACAATTCAGAACTTTCAAGGTCCCCATGTCGAAAAACTTCAAACTTCGAGTACTTTCCTAAAAACTTAAGAGATTTGTTATTTTCTTGAATTTCCAGAAGATCCTCTCGATCAAACTCACAAAAATACTGAAAAGTTGTAGAAAATTGAATAACTTCGTAATGACTCTCCAATAAAGTTACACTTTTTATCACGAAAACAAGGTTCCCCTTATAGTTAAAACTGAAAGACTGACGTTGTTGACATAAAACTTGACTGTCAAATAGTAAATCAGTGTATTTCAATGCAAGGCTCAAGTTTTGGTCGAATAAAATTTGTAATGTTGAAGAGTAATCAGCGAAATGCAAGGAAGTTTTAATACTTTTACAGTTTGAGTACATCCAGTCCACCCGCGATTCACTAATATTGAAAGAAAGCTGAAAAGTACCTGAAACTAGTTGATTAGAAATCGAGGAACATTTGCTCAAGTAGATCAGGTAAAAAAAAATCATTTTCAATATATTAAATGGGCTGCTCCTGTTCAAGCAAAACGATTCCTTGTGTCCGCCTTGAAGACTCCTCGAAAAAACAGATGAATGAAAAGTTCTGTAGTTTTACCTTTGAAAATGAATCTTATGAACAAGTCGTAAATCTCGGGGTCTGGACAAATTCTTCTTCTTTGTTGGAATCGCTTTTTCCTTGCAAGTTGTTTACTGAGAACTTCTCGATGTCTGTTTCTTTGACTTTTAACCTCATTCCACTTGTTGAGAACGAGACTCAGATACTTGATGGTCTTTTATTTCTTTCTGAAAAACCGAACATTAAAGAAATCTTGAAAATTAATGAAAAGTATTCAAAAATTTGCTTAAAATTCCTACTTTGCACGAATAATTTGATTAAAGTTAAATCGAATACTTTAAAAACTGTTCGGAATAAAGAAGAGTTTTTATTTAAAATCGCGAATGACTGGATTATGCTTGAAACTCACTTGAAAGAATTGTTTAAAGCACTTGATAAAGACTCTGATGGCTTTATTCAACAAGAAGATCTGGCGAATCTGACTTTTAACTCGAAAATTCCGCATTTTTCTTCAGATCTGGCACAATTTTTACAGGCCTCTGAAGTGAAAAATCAGCGAAAACTGGATATTTCGGGGTTTTTGGAATGGTTTAGAAAAGGTCGTCTTGGAGCTGCTCCTTTTGTCGACATTACAAAAAGATGGGTCTCAGAGTTTACATCCTACTTCCCAATCTTCGACCGTGACTCCGACTCTCTAATGAGAGAAAAGACCTCAAAGAAATCCTTATCCTTCAACATCGACATTCCAATAACTCCAAAATCCGAGATAAAATTCTTATTAGGAAACAGTGCAAAACGCGAAGATATCCTAAGAACCATAATAAACCAACTAGACTTCAACATCTACGAACTGTGGTTCGCATGTCAAGTAGAATACAAAAGCGAGCTCCAAGCAAAATACACACTTTGTGCCTTTGAAGACCTAGTCGAATCCCTGCGTAAAACTCTTCTTTCACACATCTCATCAGACCGCGACTTCCAAAATTTCATCATCACAAAAGTAAAAATCTTCGGAAGTCAAATTCTAATTTCCTTAGCATTCGACATAAACCATGACTCAATAGAAGAAGCTTTATTCTTCGTGCAAGACCTAGACGAAATGTTAAGATCTCCAAAAGACGACTTTTTCGAGTTAAAAATTTCAAACTCAAAGTCTTTGCAAGACTTAAAAAATTACAAAACTTTTAAAGATCATTCAGAATATTCAAAAGTCTCAATCATTTCAGAGACCTGGAAAAAATTTTCAGAGTTTTTAAGAGTTCGAAGTGAATTTGATGGAATTTTAAAGAGTTTTTTTAAACTTGAGGAAAATATTGAACTTAAGTCGGAACAACTGGCGAATTTTCCTGGGTTATTGAAAATCATTGAAAAATTTTTCAGTCCTTTTCAGAAGATGTGGAAAATCAACTACCAGATGAGAGAAATCGTGAAAGGCTTTGAACGTGACTTGCTTCCAAAGATTGAATTCTTCGCACGTGTTGGGAACTATGGACTTGACCTTGAAGTATCAGATGAAGAAATCGAAAAGCTTTTTAGACCAGATTAATAATAAGTAGAAGTTTTGCTAAGTTTATCTAAGTTGAAGAACCATGTGAATGACAGCACCTGCTTTCAAGTTGTATTCAGAAAGTCGAGACTCGTCATTAAGTTGTCGTCCTCCATAAATCAACCGAATCTGCTCAATTGAAATTCCTTCCTTCTCCTGTAAGGCTTGCTTTACCTGAAGAACCGTGTTGTCCAGTTCGAAGTTCATTGGTTGCTTCTTCCCTGTAAGGGTCTTGACAATAATTTGCATATTTATTAGATAAATAGATTACATAAGACTTGCTCTAAATATTCAACTTTCGATTAGTTTACTGAGAATGATTAATTATGGAAAGATATTTGAATCGTTTCAAATCGAGACTTGTCGATCATTTTAACAGCGTTGTTTTCTTCGTATTTCACCAGAAGGATCTCGTTTTCAAGCGAATCAAGAATAATTGCACGAGAAGTACTTGATGAACGAGCACTTGGAAGGTAGACTGTCAAGTCTTTTTTCAGGAATTTTTCATCGATTTCATCGTCGCTGTCTTGAATGTCAAGGTCTTCATCTTTTTCAAAACCTTGAAAGATCTTCATAATTTTATTTGAGTCATAAGTTGATCCACAAAAAGCGTAGTAACATTCAACCAAAGTACTTATTTTTTTCAGTAATTCTGGAGAAGAGTCAGTCAAATCAGACTTTTTTAACTTTCTTAAGAACTTCACTAAATACTTTATCATGTAAGCTGAACGATGATCCATTTCAGCAGATAACAACTCGACATAACTTTCTAAAAATAAATTTAAAATCTGTAGTCTTTTATTGTACCTGCTGATAAACAACGACATCAACTTGAAGTACTTATAATTCCTATCAAATGATAATTGCAGTAGGTGAATCATGTAGTTAAAAGCTGAATTCGCATCATTTTCATATAAATTCGCGTACATCTGACTTAAATAAATTATTTCCAACTTCTGATTTGCCTGTTGTATAAAAAAATTTAAGTACTGTTCAGAAGCAAGAGTTTCTTTTTCAGTTTCAGTCAACCTGTACATATTTTCTGAAAGGTACAGAAAAAGATAAGATAAACTCGCATTAAGCGGTTTTAAAGATTGTGGAATATTTGAATAATTTTCTTTGCATATTATTTCCAGGTCGATAGAATCAGCTAACTGACTGAACTTCGGGTATCTTTTAATCAAAGTTTCAATATAAAAACCTGTAATTTTTTCTTGTTTGCAGAAATCTTCCAATAATGGTAGCATCAAACTTAAAATTTCATAAAATAAATCAGGTGCATCAGTTTTCGCTGAGTGAAGAGTGTTGACAGCTGATAACAGTGCTGATGCTGAAAAGTACAAAAAATCTAATGAAAATGAGTTGATGTATTTTTTTATCAGTAAAACGATTAAAGCTTTTGATTCTTGCCTGTTGTTAAAGAAAATTAACTCTAAACAACCGTGATTACTTGAAATCATTTTTAATAAATGCTCTACAGAGGCCTGAGAAGATGTTTCGTAGAACTTTTTGAAGAACTTGAAAGTGTAGGAGTCTGATAAACTCATTCGAATGAAACAAGCGAAGAAAAACTCACAACAAACAATGTCAGTTCCAGGAATTCCAAGTAAAGCTTCCATGAATTCCAAGAAATTATCAGAGAAAATTATTTCTTTCTGTTTAATCTCTTCATTTTTTTGAAGAACCTTCGAAATTTCCTTACTTTTCAGATGTTTCTGAAGATTTCCAGTTAATTTAACAGTACCGAAGTCAGTTTTAGTCTTTTCATAAATCAATATATAAGCCGATGGTGAGTTTTCATCGTTTTTTCCTCCAAAAGCTCTGCTAAAAGCGAGGTCTTTTTTTATTTCATTGATTTCCCCGTCATTAAACTCGACCCACCGTTCATCATCAGTCCTGATATAAGAAAAATAATGTCCTTGGTCAGTATTTCCAGTATGCAAAGTGATTCCTTTCAAATAAAACTGAGAACTTTGATTCAAATCAGCGAATTCATTATTCAAAAACTCTTTCATCACAATTTTTTCATCAAATAAAAACCTATCATTGACCTTAACTCGACATCCGCTTCCAGCATCAAAGCTAAACCTTTTAAGTACAAAAATCAAGAAATTGGGTAAAGTTCTAAAGCTTTGTCTTCTAACCGCTGTGACTTTTTTTTTACATTTTTCACAAGCGTAAGCGTTTTCATGCTGAAGAAGCTCTCCTTGAAAGGCTTTCCTCAGACCATTCAAAAGTGAATCAGTTGTCAAGTCAATACTGAAACAATTAAGAACCTCTTCAATTACTTGCTTATGTCCACAGTCAACAGGGACAACTTCAAAGAGCTGACTAAATGAAAAGAAAAGATTTATCGCTAAAGCCGCCTGGTCCAACTTCGAATTCAAAAGACCTGTGAAAAGATTGCTTAAATACTCGTCCGCATCTTTTTGATCTGAGTAGTTCGAAGAGTTGTTCATCACTCGGACTAAACTCTTCCCAGAAACAGCAGAACTTAATGAAAACTGCAACTTGGTAAATAAAAATCTCAAAGAATCAACTAAAGGACACTGCCCACTTGGAAGGACCTCTAAAATATACTCACGGAAATAAGGAATATGAAAAAGTTGTTGTATTAAAGAATTCGAGTAACAAATAGAGCTCGGGTTTCGAAGGCCGATCAGGTTTTTATATGGAGATTTCGGAGAAGTTATGCTTATTCTCCAGAATTTCTGATCGATTCTTCGGAAAAACTTCAAATGTGTGAAAAAATTTAAGTTTTTGAGAAGGGATTGAGTGTGAGACGGGTGGGCTTTTATGAACTCGACTATGAATTTAAATGCTTGAATTCGGGTTGAATTTGACTTGCATCTGGGAAGGATTGATTTTGAAGGGTCTGGTAAGGTGAATAGGTATTCTTTTAGAAAGGATTCAAAGGAGAAGTCTTGGAGGGACTCTGGATGATCGGATAGGATTTCTAGAGAAAGTTTTAAGTTTTTGTTTTCTTTTAATGGTGATTCGGAGAGGAGAGGTAATAAAGGCTTGAAATGGCTTTCTAGGTAATTTTTTAGCTTTTTTGGATGATTTTTTAAATATTTTAATATGGACTTGAAGATTATCTCTAAATAACTGGATTTTCCGATTTTAATCGATTCGAAGTAAGTGGTGTTTAATTCTTGTAAGAAAGTTTCATCCAATAAACTAATACTTATGAAATATCGAAGATAATCAGCAAATCTTGTAGTTTCATTACTTTCTCTTTCATATTCTGAGCATTTTTCCATGATTTCTCTGAAGTTTTCAATCATATAGAAACGAATGCTATCGTTTATTATATTTTCTTCAATATTTTCAGCCATAGAATGCCAAATCTTAGCAAATTGTTCAAAAATTTCTGAAAATTTTGAAGAATTCAGGTTTTTTATAAGCCAGTTCAAAGTATTGATGTAAATTTTTAACACTGCTTCACAATCAAAATTTTTAAAATAGAGGGAATAATGAATAATAACAAGGATATACCCTGTGAATTCATTTTCTACTTCAGGTAAATTAATAATCGCTGAAATTCCTTTAAGAACATCTTTAAGACCTTGACTTATTTTCGCATTTTCATGAGTTTTTTCATTGCAGATGTTGAGATAAACTTGATAAACAATTTGAACAGAAAGAAAAAGTTTTTCTAGTTGAAAGTCTTCTTGTGTGACTTCAAAATGAGCAGCTTTCATTTGAACTATTTCAGAACATCCAAGTTTTTTTACAATATCCAGGGCGAATCTGCTGAATTTTCCATTAGCTACAACGAGTTTCCAGCAAAAATCCTGATAATCCTTTAAAGTTTCAATTAAAGCGTCACTGTTAGTAATTTCGAATATCATCTGTTGTTGAACATAAAAAATTTCCATATCATTTGAAAGTCTCAGCATTGTTGAATTATCATTACAAGAATAAACTTTTTTTTCAATGCAAAATGAAATTTCACTTAAGTCGTTTTTAAGTTTAGAGCAAAAGTACTTCCTGATGTAAAAAACATTCGTGTTTTCCCCAACCTCGAACCTTTCTTTTCCCGCAGGAAAAACCAAGATAACTGAAACTTTGGCTCCAGAGGAACTTTCAGTGACTCCATAGAAAATATCTCGAAGAATTCCTATAAACTTGTAAACATCTTCATTATTTTCAGGATCATGAAAACTTTTTAACAAGTCTAAGTTTTGTTTAAAAATACTGAAAGAATTTTCAATTATTTCGAAGGAGTAACAGGATAATAAATTCCTTATCAAGACTTTTATCTTTCCTAGTTCATTTTTCTTGGAAATATAGAAAAGTTTGAATAATACTTCTTTTGCGATGATGTCTTTGTTTAAGACACAGATAAATTTTTTTTTATTTTTTTTGGTTGAGTTTTCCAGTAAAAGACTTGAATTTTCATTGACTTTGAAAAAGATGTGTTTTAAGACCTTGAATGAAAAAATCGAGTAAGTTGATGAAAAGTTTTCATCTGAGAACAATTTGATGATATGTTCTTCAGAAGTTAAAATTGAAGAATAAGTATTTCCTGAAACTATTGATTTTTGGTAGATCTTTTTTAAGGTGTTGTCGTTTTGATAAAGACACATGGCGAATAGTTTCTTTTGAGTATTTCTTGATATTAAAAATTGAGATTTTTCCATCATAAACTCGAGGATTTCGAACCTTGCAAGGACCTGCTCTTTGTGAGGAACTCTTAGAACTAAGTCAGAACCTTTGCAGAAGTTTTGAAAGTATTTCAAGTAATTTAAAAGATTTTCAACAGTTGACTGGTACAAACTTAGTTTCTTGTGAGTTTCGTTTAACTCGTTTTCTGGAAGACTTGGAAGTGTAAATAGTAGAAGGCGAAGGTAAAAGTAACTAGAAGTTAATTCATTTTGAAGAATTGGGTATAGCTGGAAGAAGGACTCTTTTAATGAAATGTTTTCAGGAAGCATGATTATTTCAGAGATATTTTTTAATGTTTTAGCTATTTGAACGTAGTCCTTACTAGAACTCAGACATTCATAAAACAAATCCTTATCAAAAACCAAAGACCCCTGATCCTTCCTATAAAAAGTAATCAAAACTCCAAACATTTTCTGCGAATCAACATTTAAAAAAGGTTGAATGGCTTTTAAAATAATATAAAAAGCTTCATGTGTTTCTTTTTCTTGTGAGTTTTCAAGATGTAGAATCATATTCATTTCATTTTCATCAAGTTTTCCCTGTTTCGCCAAGAACCCGATGAAAGGCGCGGCTCTTTTCAAAATCTGAAAATGAGCTCTTTTTTGAAGAACATCAGAAAGAATGCTTTGATCATTAATAAGCTCTACAAGTTCAAGATCACTCATAATTCTACTTTTTCTTTCAATAAAACAGTTCAACTCACTGATCCCTTTAATTCTTTTCTCAAGCGAATTCGAGAAAAACGCTCTAACCAAAGCCTGAAAGTAAGAAAACTCAATTTCCTTCCTTAAATCCTGACTTTCCTCAATCAAAGTAACAAAATTTCTAAAAATCTTAGAATAATCTTCAGCTTTTACCAGATTTTCCTCACAATTTTCACAGATTGATAAGAATTTCGTTGAAATTCTAGAAAAAAATGCAGTTTTTAAGTTTTCTGGAAGGATTTGTTGGTAAAACCCGAAGTCGACTCCGAAAATCAAAACAACTTGAGGACTGAAGACTTGTGGAAGAGAGTCAATAAGTTGAAGAAGAGCTTCTAAGCCTTGGTTTTGAATGAAGTACTCGACGAAGACTGCCTGAAAGACTGAAATACTTGTTTTTCCGTTTTCCAGGTGAAAGTTATCAGGGATGTACTGACAAACCTCGTAAAAGTTCCTGATAAACTCTTCTTTTCCTAGTAAAACTTCACAAATATCAAGGATTTCAGGCCAGGTCTCGAATAATCCCCTTCCTGGCACTTCACCCTTTACAAAACTTTTCCTTAATAAAATCTTCGAAAAGCTCTGAAGAAACTTTACAACCAGGTCTAAAACCTTAAAAAAAACCTTGAAAACCCTGTCTTTCACATTTAAAACCTCAGTAATCTCAGACTTCACCAAAGAATACACAAAAATCGGTAAAGCAGCTCTAAAAAACTGCAAGAAAAAGTCTTCATTTTTGCTAAAACTTTCAAAATCATACTGAAAAACAACTTTTTCCACATATTCCAGCTGGACAAGGTTAAACTGAGCAGCGAAGTTCTTAACAGCTTCCAACCCAGAGAGACTTCTGACCCTCGCTACAAGTCCCAAATCGATTTTTTTTTTGTAATTTTCCGACTCATCAAGAGCGACTTCTACAAAATCATTAGAAATTCTTTTAATTCTAGCAATTTTCCACTCATAGTTGACTTTGACATCAACAAGGGCATTTTCTTGCATCCATTGATTCATTATAAATCTCTTAATATGTCAGAAGTTTTAGTTCTTGAAAGTGACTCTCACAGCGAAACAACTCAATCAATGCAATTAGACAATCCACAAGAGCCTCTTTACTACATTCCACTAAGTAAAGGAAGAGACAAGTTGACTGTAAAGCAGCGACTTGCCCTCTTAAGGCAGGAACTTGAAGACCTTGAACAAGACGTCGAGTCAGAAGTTGACCCGAAGCCTTTTCAATTAACTCACTCGTATTTAACAGAAGTCAACAACATGGCAAAGTACGCAGAAGACCTCATCCGTGGGCAAGGCCTTGAAATTGAAGGCGACTTGGGAATAGAAAATAACATCACAAGGACCATCGGCAAGGCACTCGTCGGGGTCTTGCCTGAAAGTGAGAACTCGACTTATGTTCTGACAACTTCTTTACCTGAAGAAGTCTGTGATGTAGGAGACCGACAAACTGCTACTATTGCGAGTATATCGGCAAGAGTAACGAAATTAGAAGAAACTCTTGGACTTTGGAGCTCGGAATATGGGTACTTTAATATTCAACAGGCTTTTGGACAGATTAAGAAAAGGATGGCGAATTTAAATCCGAAGAAATTGGAAGCGATTAATAAACAGGCGGAAGATTTAAATGCGGAGATGGATATGATTAAGGATCAACTTGGAACTCTACAGAGTAGTTGTGTTGAGCAAAAGGCTATTGATACCATGTATCCTCTTGTTGATGTTGTTGATGAAATTGCACCGATTTTACCTGAGATTATTGAAAGGTTGGAAGTTATTAAAAGAGTACATGATGAGGGATCTAGGTTTACTGAAAGGGTTAAAGAAGTTCAAGAACGACAGAAAAGAATTGAAGAAAAACTTGCTGAGTTTAAATTTGATGATTTGTCTCAACAGTGGGAGTCATTCAAAAAGTCAGTAGAAGGCGAGTTCAACAAACTAGAGCAAAAATTTAAATAACCGAGAGAACCTTCCCTAAATCCTCGAATTTATTAACCCTCAAAATTAAAATCATGGCCCAATACCTCGGACGTCCATTCGACATAAAGCCAGGTCGTCGAGACGACAAAAAAGCGACTTTAAGACGAGTTTTTTCCCTTCCTTCAAACGAGCGTCACCGTGGACAGGTTTACGAAGTAGAAAAAATCCTTCAAGAAAACCCTTTTTTAATGCGATACGCAGGAACAAAGCAATTATCAAACCTAATCTACCAAATGCATTTAAAGTCATTTGACTCACGTACAACAGTCATCAACCAAGGTGAAGAAGGAGAAACTTTTTACATTATTTTATCAGGCCGGGTCGCGGTTTTATCTTCAGATCAAGAAAGTCTCAAGATAAAAGAACTGATTCCTTTCAACTCTTTCGGAGAACAGAACCTTCTCACCTCAGACCCCTCACCTTTCACTTACATGACACTTGAACCTTGTGAAATGATTATTTTATCAAAGTCCTCATTTGAGTCATCAGTGAAAACTGTTGAAAGTCAAAACCTTCACAAGTCTTATCTTTTTTTTAAAGGACTTCCTGTCCTTTCAAGGGTTTCAGAAAAACTTATTCATTATTTTTCCCAAGTCGCTTTTATTAAAAGGTTCATGCCTAACTCGGTAGTGATTCAACAAGACGAGTTCGCTTCTGGAATTTATGTTATTTCTGAAGGGACTGTTAAAATCAAGAGGAAGATGGAAAATAAAATCATTGTTATTGATGAACTTGGCGTTGGGGAATTTTTTTGTGATAATAGTTTTTTTACAAAGGGACCCATGCATCATAGTGTCGTTTGTTCCATGCCGCTTGAGACTTATTATTTGGATAAAGATGATTTGAACTCACTTGAAGCTGGACTTTTAAGCGAATTTCGAAAAGCTTGCAAACCTTACCCGGATGACTGTCTTTTGCTTAGTATGTACTTTGAACAGAAGATTTGGAAAAACTTTAAGGAACAGGTTGTTCAGACGGTAGTTGTGGAAAAAGAATTGAGGAAGTAATATTTAATTAGGAGCTTTGACAGCAGGCTTAGGAAACCGAACCCTAAGTATAATAAAGATTTGTTGACTCGGGCGAGACTTCCAAGTGTCCAAACCCCAAAGCGTGCAAGTACCGCAGGAAGTGTCTTCAGATTCCGTAAAACCTCTGTTGCTTAATTAAAAACATATGGAAGAAGTCTTACTTCGAATCATAATAGTCGGCGATTCCTCAGTAGGAAAGACCTGCCTTCTTCTAAACTTCACGGAGGGTAATTTCACTGAAACCCACGACATAACAATAGGCGTCGAGTTAGGCAACCGTCTTTTGAAAGTAGAAGAAAAAAGCGTAAAATTTCAGATTTGGGACACTTCAGGACAAGAGACTTATCGAAGCGTGACTCGAAGCTTTTACCGACGAGCAGACTGCGCAATTCTTGTTTTTGACTTAACTGATCAGACCACTTTTAAGAACTGTGAAAGTTGGATGAGAGAAATAAAGCAGAACTCAAAGGAAGACATCATCATTTTCTTAGTGGGGAATAAAAGAGATTTAGAGGAAAATCAAACTGTTAGTATTGAATTGATTGAGAATTTTGTGAAAAATCATCATATTTTTGCTTTTGAACTTACCTCGGCTAAAGAAGGGATTAATGTTGAGAAGGTATTTTTTGAGATTGCTAGGAAATTGTTGGCAATGGATAAAGGCGCAAATCCGAAGGACTCTGGAAAGTTTGAGATTCAAAAAGTGCCGGTTAATAATAGGAAGAAGAAAAAATGTTGTCAGTCTTGAGGGTTTCGTATTTAATAACTTTACTCAGTTTTTTTATAGTTTCATAGATTCTTTATCATTAATCGTTTTTTCCTAATACCTCATCCAAACTATCATAATCAAATAAAAAATCACAAACATGGCAGACAGCATCAGAAACGTCTTCATCAATCCAGAAGAGCCAGTCACCCAAATCGAGAGTTTTTGCACCAGTTGCGAAGGCCAAGGAATGACGCGTCTTCTTCTCTGTTCAATTCCATTCTTCAAAGACGTGGTGATAATGTCCTTCAGTTGTGAAAATTGCGGATTCAAAAACAACGAAGTTCAAAGTGCAGGGTCCTTATCTGAAAAAGGACTGAAAATCACTTTAAAAGTAAATGATTCAAGTCTTTTAAATCGAGAAATAGTGAAAAGTGAATGGGCTGTTATAAGAATTCCTGAAATTGACTTTGAAATCCCTGTAACCACTAAAAAAGCTTATTTTACGACTATTGAAGGACTTCTTGAAAAGGCTTATGATGAACTCACCTGGCTTCAACCTGAAAGAAGGGTTTCTGATCCTGTCACTGCTCAAAAAATTGATGATTTTTTGCAGAGACTTCAGGAGTTAAGGGAAGGTGTTAGGACTTTTACTGTTGAACTTGACGACCCTTCTGGGAATAGCTTTATTTCTCATGATTTTAATAAGTATCAACTTGCTTTGCATGATCCTTCGCTTAAAATTGAAAATTATCAGAGGAGTAGACAACAGATGATTGATATGGGATATCTTTCGGAGGATCAGGAAGAGGAAAAAAAAGAAGATAATGCTGCAATAACCGAGAAGCCAAAACCAAGTGACTTCAACCCTCTAGAAGAATCCGTAGAAATGCCAACACGTTGTTTCGCCTGTTACAAAGAAGGAGTAGTAAAAATGTGCATGACCAACATCCCTCACTTCAAAGACACAGTAGTAATGGCCTTCAACTGCGACTTCTGCGGTGCAAAGTCAAACGAAGTGAAAGGTGGAGGAGGTCTTTCCGAGCGAGCAAAGAAAATATCCCTGAAAGTTTTAAGTCCAGAGGACTTTTCCAGGTTTATAATAAAAAGTGACACAGCAAGTCTAACAATCCCTGAAATAGGCCTGGAATTAACAGCAGGGACTTTAGGGTCTTTAGTAAGTACTTTAGACGGTATTTTGACAAGAGTCTTCGAAGAACTCACTAAAAACATCGGGTTTTGTTTAGGTGATCGATACGATGAAGGCGAAAACAATAGAATGGTAAGTTTTTTTAAAGACTTGCAAGATATGAAAGAAGGGAATAAATTTGGGTATACGATTGTTATTGATGATCCTCTTGCTAATAGTTATATTGCTGGAGTTGGTGAAGGCGATGCGCAGATGGTCGTTGAGGAATATGAAAGGACTGATGAGCAGAATGAAGAGCTCGGGTTAAATCATATGAAGGTTGAAGGATATGAAAACTCGTGAAAAGAGAAAGATAGTTATTTAGGAAGTTTTGATTATAAATTTCATGGCTTGTCTGATTATCTCGGTCCTATTGGCTGGAGCTGCTGCTAAGTTGACTCAGCATAATTTAGGAGCTTTTATGGACTCAAGCTCGATCTTTCAGTATTTAAGTGATGCAGCTGCTCAGAACTCCTCGATACTTACGTATCAGGATCAGACTCATCCGAAGTATGTGGTCATGAACCACAATTCAGAAAACAAAGACTACCAAAAAAATCTGATTTTATTTATCGGTTCCTTACACGGTGGCTCACCTCTAAGCTCCTACACAGTAATGAGTTACCTTGACCAATTCCTAAACGACCACGACACAAACCCAATAATATCATCGATCCTCGAGAAGAACAAGATAATCTTCATGCCAATAGCGAACTACCCAGCTTACAAGTACGTCGAAGAAAACTACGCAAATTCATCAAAATTCATCGATGTTCAAAGTGACTTATCAACCGTAGCAGAATGCAACATTTCAACATCAGGAATCGATCCAGACCGAAACTTTCCATCAGGATTTAAACAAGAAAGCGAAAAATGTGATCAAGAAGGATACACTGGAGATGATTCTTTAACTTCAACAATTTCTAAAAAAATCTCAGAACTTTTAGATCATCCTCTGCCACTTGTCTTTTTATTTAACAAGGAAGGTAGAAAGATTTTCACACCTTTTGCTCAGAATGATTCACAAGTAGAAGGAAACTATGGAAATTTTTACAATAATACCGGTGATCATAGAACTAAAGACTACTCTTATCTTAACTTTGGTAAAAATGACCTGAAATATGGAAGTTTAGTTGATTATGTCGCTGATAAGAAAGGTGTTGCTTTTGAGATCTGGGGAGAAGAAATAAGTAAAGTGACTGAAAATGACGTTGATGATATAGCGAATGAAACTTTTAATTTTATTGTCAATAGTGTTGATCATGTTTCTATCAATGGAGTCTATGCAAATTCGACTCGTGATTATTTTTTGTGCAAGGACTGCAGTGACATGGGGTACGATTTCAAGTTTTTCGTGAAAGCTATGACTCTCACTGAGTTAAAAGTAGACATTGATTTGAAATTCGAGTTCAGTGCAGCGAATGTTAGTTTGAATGATTCTAAGGCCGTTCAGGAATTTTATGATAAATCGACTTTGGATAGGACTGAATGCACTATCTCAGGTTTTAATCTTGTTTGTGAGAACTTTGTAATTGAAGGCTACTCGCTTGTTAATTTCAATTTCACTTTTATTGTTCCTAATACGACGAATTCAACTGTTACTGTTAAGGCTAAGATTCAGACTTCGAAGAACTCGTTTTATTCTGAACCTCTTACGATTGAGTTTACTCAAAAAATATCAGATGAAGATGACTCGAGTTCTAGTGATGATGATTCTAGTTCAAGTGATGATGATGGACATGGAAGAAGAGGAAGAAAAGGTGTTGTGGTTGGTTTTGTGTTGCTGATTGTCCTACTAGTGCTCCTTCTAATCGCAGGTATAATTTTATGCTGCACCCAGAAGAAGCCCAAAGAAGAGCCTCAAAACTTCGCGCCTGGGAACATCGCTTAATAGATTAGAATTAAGAGAACATTAATTACATTCATGAAAGCTGCAGAAGTTCAACTGACCCGACCTTTTACAAGGAGACTCTCTGTCACTATTGAGAGGAGTGAACAAAAAAGCCGTTTCTAGCTGGTTGCTGATGTGAAAGCTGTTGCAACTCGTTGAACGTAATCTTGAAGTCCGACTTAAGTTCAGGTCATCTGTTTGGATCAAGTTGTTTTTCGGGTTCTCAAAACTTGAGATTAAAGACAGGTCAGTGAAAGACTTCGAATTACTTTCATTGTCTTCTGAAATCTCTTCGGAATGGTCAAGTGTGTGAGGAGAACTTGCACAACAGCCCATTTTTAAATAATTATTTCAAGGTTTTGGAAGTATGGAATTTAAAGGTTTTGAGGGATTTTCAGAAATTTATAAGTGGTTGGGAAAGTTTCAATGAAAATTGATAAGATTTAAATTTTTTTTATAATGATTTTATGTTACATGACACTTTCAATAATCATGGAAAACAGAATAATGTTCAGTCCAGAACCTTTAGAAAAAAAAAGTCATTCAGTAAGCAGCTTTCGTTCAAGAGTCCTTTCAAAGCAACGTTCATCAAGGTACTTAAAAAACGAGATTTTCACTAGTATTCGAAAAAACCTTCCACAAACATCAAACCTTTTGATAAAATCTTCAGGAAGTCCTCCAAAGTCCAAGTTGCATATAATAACATCTCAAGAACATTCTTCATCACGTTTAGACTACACCCCAGAGAGCATGATTCTATTGCGGAAGATCAAAGACCGTCTTTCTCAAGACCTCTTCGACCTAATCGTGAAGATCTGGAACAAACACGGCAGTTGTCCGATTTTTCCTGATAACTCGATTTCTGAATATAATTCCTACGAACACCTCTTCAGCCCTGACTATCAAAAAATCGACTCGCCTGAAGAAATCAAGACAAAACCTGATTTTTTAATTATCAGTTCACGATCTTCTATTTATGAGACTAATTTCGCAGAAAGACCTTCTTTAAACGAAGCTCGAAGTGTCAATTATATTAATCTCTACTCTTCAATTATCAGTAAAGACAGCAAAAGTCTTCAAAATTACAGAAATTTCCAGAAAAGTCCTATTTTTAAAGTAAAAAATCAGGAATTTCGGCAGAGATTCTGTAAGTCACCTGTTCCTGATAGAGAAAACTTTGGAATTCAAGTGAAACGAGAAGAAAGAATACACATTTTTCCTTATTCGAAAGGTGGAAGAGTGAAAGAAGGAGCTGGAGGCTTTAAAAAACCTTTTCTTTTATTTGAAAAAAAAAGAAAACACTCACAATCACCTGTTAATGACCAAAGCGACAGAAGTCATCGAGTCCTTGCGAAGAACTCTCGATTTGTGCAGAGAGAAAACAGCGAAATCGACGAAATTTGCATTAATTTTTCAATTACTCATCATGAGTACTTCAACGTCCTCAGTGAATTTCTTTATTTAAAAGAAAATTGCTTGAATTACGGCGAAAGTATTGCCCAGGCTTATCAGGTAAGACCTGAAGTTTTAAAAGGAATCAACCCAGAAATAAGCAAAAATGATGAAGTTGAATGGGAAGATTACTTGAAATTTCATGTGATTGTTATTTTGAGAAGAGGAAACTTCAGAGATTTGCTTTGTTTTGTGGTTAATTTAATTGAAAATAACAACTCGAAGATGGAAGAAGTTTTATGGGTTTCCAAGGTTTTTGGTAAAAATTATAACTTGGTTGAAAAAGTTATAAAAATTCAAGCTGGAGTTAAAGGATTAGATAAAAAAGCGAAAATGGACCCTGCTGGTCATTTGCAGGACATTGGGTTGAATATTCTTGACTTAAGGCTCATGGTTACCTTGATAGTTAGGAATTTTTATTAGGAGACTGGTTGATTAAATGTAACCTTTGATAGAATGAGTTTATTTTAATGAAGGTTTAGTATTGATGAGGTTTTATGGAGAGAATGAAAAGTTGTCTTGATATAAAAGCCTCTGGGGAATTAGTGAGTATCCGCATTAGTCTAGCTGGTTAGGATAGTTGGCTCTCACCCAACAGACCCGGGTTCGAGTCCCGGATGCGGAAAATTTTTAGATTTTTAAAGATGGAAGTCAAATTTTAACTTCAAAAAAACTGAATCTTTTTGAAAATTTTAGAGAATTTTGGGTCAGATATTTAAAAGTTTTTAATAAGACTTAAACTCAATCCGAGATAGTATAGTGGTAAGTATTCCTGCCTGTCACGCAGGAGACCCGGGTTCAATTCCCGGTCTCGGAGTTTTTTTAGTAATTTAAACAGCGAGTCTTTTATAGCTACAAGTGAGTCTTTTTTTGAGGAAAAACTCTCTTTGTCTTTTGGTAATGACTTCGTAAACATAGGGCTCAACCTCTTCTTGATTGGGCATGAAAATATCTAAAATAATTGAGTCTTGAGCAGCATAAAGACTGTGGATATTGCGAAATTCTTCAGTGCCAAACATCACATCAGATCTTCGGGCGGTTCCTTTGCTTGACAGGACGAAATGGTTCTGAGATAATTTGTTTAACGTCAGGTACCGAACTTCACCGAAAACAACTCCTGTGAAGACCACTTTATTTGCATGGTCGTGCAGAGGGAAAGATGAACCCTTTGGCATAAAAAAACATGAAAGGCCTAGATCGGGAGAAGAAAAGATCTTGAACTCGTTTATTGACTTCAGATGGAAGAAGTAAATTTGAAGCTCTTGAGGAATTAGGTCTGGGATTAGAAGGTTTTTTTTGAATAGTGATTTGAACATTGAACATATTGGACCTTTTGAACTGGTCTTCACTTCTTGCATCAACTCTGCTACCAAAGACGAATCATTGATGATATACTGTGAGATCTTGATCAAGCGTGTAAGGGCTGAGTTTTCGTTGAATTGATGGTTCATGAGTTTATATTTAATGGATATTGATTGGCTACACTTTCCATTTAGAGCCTGTCATGCATTATAAATTTTGATAAAACTTAAGTGAAGAAACCGCATAAATAGGTTTATTTCGAGTTTTATCTAAAATTTAATTTTTAGTTTAAGATTGTTAGTGAAATTTTGGCTAAGGTATTACAAAAGAGAATTTTGAATTTATAATTGGTTTTAGGTTCTGATAGAGTGGTTTGCTTTAAGCTTCTAGGACTTAAGCATAGTCTGATCAACTTTTAATTGAATTAAAGGACTGGCTTGATATTATGCACATAAAAAAATATTCAAGGAGTCGAATATAATTGATGATATTTTTCAACTTCATTTAAAGTTTCCTCTCTTCAAAAAAATCTCTAAAATTTAATGAAAAGTTCGAGATGTTGTTATATTGATAAAGGAATTATTACATAAAAAAAATTTAGACCATCAGTGTGCAATAAGTACTACAAAGCTTTAAATTTTATTAATATCATACCTTTAGGTACATCACTTTTCATTACACTTTAAAACTTAAATTTATTGATTAGAAGATCGTTAAATAATATTGGATGTTAATAATTTGAAAATTTTAAAACTGGAAAGAACTAGATCATAGACCTAGTTTTCAATCAATCAACATTTAATTAGGATAATCTGTTATCTGAAAAATTATTCAGCTGATAATAAGCAAGGACGTAATTTGATGAGAGACTTAAATTTCTGATGATTACTGCAAATTGATTATAGAAATATTTTATCATGAAGTATATCTTCAGTTTATCAAAACTTGTAAAATAAGCCATCATATTAACAAAAAGGAATTTTGAATCAATTTTTACCTAATATTCTATAATTATTTTCTCTATTCAAAGAAAACTATCTCTTAAAATATTCTATCCATAAACTTTCAAAATCTTATTAATAATCACTCAAGCTCTAATTAAATCACTCTGAGCCTAACCCAGAAGTTTTAAAACTAAATCTCAATAATTAATAAATGAACACTTTTACCCACCTAACACAAAAGTCTGCTCAAGATTACTCCAATAAGCGAGTCTCTCTCAGCCCAGTTATCCGTAAATTCAGCCGTCCAATCCTATTCAAAGACTGCAATCCTAACGAAAAGACCCTCACATCAATAAACAAGCACTTCCAGTACTCAGGTTCCTTTAAAATCTCTTACTTCAGCATTCCTCCAATCAGATCCTCTTTCCGAAGTCCAAAAAACTCAGACCAAATAAAAGTTCTAAAAAGTCCTCTTCCAAAAAAATTTTCATCAAAAGGTTTAAACCAGAGTTTATCAAAGCAAATAAAAGGAGGAACATTGAGTAAGACATTGAAGCCGAAGTACATAAATTTAGAGATAAACCCAAAAAGCTGTTAGTATCAAAAATCTTAATTATATATGGGAAAGTCGAGTGAGACTATTAGGCTCTTCGTCGAGTTTAATGGACTAAAACTCATCCATTCCTCTAAAAAAGACCTGGTTGTCGGCAGGATGCTTAAAAAACTCTCAAAAAGCATCTGGAATCTTTTCAGTCTCGAAAAAATCCCTAAGCTTAAAACAGTGACTGAAAAAGGTTACCTGGTCGATATCTATGATGTTGTTGGAGAGGTTTTTGAGAATAACTCACAGATTCGAGTGTCGGAGTCGTCATTGTCTGAACATTCAGAAGACCTGGGTGTTATTCACGAGACCTTTAAGACAATAAAGCCTGAAGCACGAGAAGGCAGAACCTTTAAAGAAACAAGAGACTTAAAAGACTTAAAAGACTTAAAAGACTTAAGAGACTTAAAAGACTCAAGAGAACCACGAGAAGTCAAAGAACCAGGGGGGCCTAAAGAAAATGAATTAAAAACTCGAGAAAAGGACTCAAAAGATCTAAAAGAACCCAAAGACCCCAGATTCGACCCACCAATAGAAAAACCAAAACCAATCGATCCCCCAAAACCTTCAAAAAAACCAGAAGACCTCAAAAAAGACCCTCAAAAACCAGACCATAAAACCGACTCCGCTTCTAAAAAACCCAAACGTTCCGATTCAAAAGATCCATCAAAGCCACGTGAAGAGGAAAAAAAGCCAGATCCCAGTAAAAAAGACCCTTTAAAAACAAGTTCCGAGTCAGACTCAGACAGCGACATATTCACGAAAGACGAGCGGAAGCCTCTGCTAAGTAAATCAAACATCTTTCGAAACTAACCCATCTCCAATAAATGGTTATAAATATGGTTACTCGGACTTGCCTTCGACCCTTAAGCAAACTACTTGTCCGTCATAACTCTCTGTTGTACTCCCATGTGAATCCTTCGACTTTCATCCTTAACCCGGGCCAGGACGTGTCTCAATTCTCGAAAAGTCAACTGATAAACCATGGAGAACTTGAAGATGGAGTCATTCCTGAAGCTCTTAAGTATTCTCTTCCATTTTTTAGTGATACTCTACCTAATGGACTTAAAGTTGCTAGTGAACCTTCGGCTTCTCAACTTGCGACTTTGACCTTGACTGTCAAGGCTGGTGTTAGAAATGAAGCTTTTGTGACTAATGGAGTTGGACATTTTGTTAAGAAACTTAGAGCTAGAGGAACTGAAAAAAGGTCTAAAGCGCAATTGGCAGCTGATTTGGATAATTTAGGAGCTTGGTTTAAGATTAGTACTGGGAAAGAGGTTACTAGTTTTCAGATACAGGTGCTTAGTAAGGATTTACCTGCTGCTGCTGAACTGCTGGCGGATATCGCCTTAAGTTCAAAGTTCAACAAGAACTTCATCGAAGATCAAAGAGAATCCAGTCTTCAAAGTCTTCACGACACATCCGACCCTCGAAAGTTCGTCTTAGAAAATGTTCACTACACTGCATACAGAGACCACATGTTCGGTCAGCCAACAAGAGGAAACAGTGTAAGTATAAACAACATAACCCAAGATAGCATAAAAGACTATTTAGACGCTCACTACATAGGCAGTCGCATGATTTTAACAGCAACCGGCGGAGTCGACCACGAGAAAGTCAAACAACTCGCCGAGCAGCATTTCAGCAAAGTCCCTAAATCAGGTCGAGAAGTGACTGGAGAAGACAAGCCCGTCTTCACCGGTTCTCAAGTCATCATCCGTGACGACGACGTAGACCTGGCGCATTGCGGAATTTTTTATCAAGCGCCCAGTTGGAACAATGAAGATTTCTACGCATTTCAAGTACTTCAAAGGATCATGGGCGACTATCGTCCTCCAAGAGACTCAATAATAAATCATCCACATTTGCAGTATAATTGGCTTCATACTTGGTTTGGAGAACTGGAGGACTTCGGAGAACATGATAGTTATTTCTTGCCTTATTCTGATGTTGGACTATTTGGACATTATGCTAGTTGCTTGGATCTTTCTGCTTTCTTTGCACCTCATGCGGTACTTAAAGCTACTCGAAGAGCGACTAACTTTGTGATGGAGTCGGAAAAGTATAGAGCTAGGAATCGATATTATAATGAATTGCTTAATGTCGCTGATGATATCAATTTACAGGGAAGTTTAATTGGAAATGAACTTTTGTATGCTGGAAGAAGAATACATAGGTCGGAAGTAGCGAAAAGGATCTCTGTTGCTGATGCTAGGTATTTGGAAAAGGTTTATACTAAGTGGCTTTGGGATTGTGAACTTGCTATGGCTTTTTATGGCGCTTGCTTCTTGCAGATTAGAGGATATGGCACTTGGAGAGGATATACTAACGACTCCAACCAGATTTAATGGTTTAGCTTATTATCACTAGTAAACTTTTGTTGAGTAGAGAGTCTCGCTGTGCTTTGGGTATAACGCTCTTTGATATAAAGTCTTTCCCTCGCTTTGCAGAACTTCCAGCGCTGAGAGTGAAGAATTGAATGATTGGCTTATTCCTGTATGAAGGAAGATTCCACGACCTCGACAACGCGTTGTTATTGTAGGGAACCAGGTGTGGCTCATTATCATGAACTTTGTATTTGTTTTTTCAAGAGTTTCGTATAGCGAGGAACATGTCGCGTTTTCTGGCCAGTCCGCATAATTAGAATAATGAGCAGGTCCAAAGGGTCCAGTAAGATCTTTATTCGAAATGAAATCCTTATTCAAATCTTCCACATTCGAGTAATTTAAAGCCAAAGAAAGACTAAGTCCCGCATGTGTCACAAGAAAGTCTCCAAATTTAAGCACTAAAGGTCTAGTAGTAAGATAATCCCAAAATTCCCCTCCTTTCGAAAACGCTTTAATTCGTGCAGGGTACCCTCCGAAGCTATCAACATCTCCTTTTCCAATTTCCTGTCCAATTTTCAACAATGAGTAAATTTCTTCATTGCCAACAATATGAAAGGCGTTAGGAACTTTCTGAAAAAACCTTAGAACATCTTTCGTATCGTTTCCATAACCCAGGACATCTCCAAGTGCGATAAAAGTGTCTTGTTTCGTAATATTCGTGTAAAAAACAATCTTCTGTAAAGCAGAGTAGTCACTATGCAAGTCACCCACAAGTACCACCCTATCAATTCCAAAGGTTTTCTGATAATACCTTAAAAAAGCTCCTTCATGATACACATTAACACATTGCTGAGACCAACAAATCACTGCAAAAGCAACAACCTGTAATAAAAAATTCACCATTGTTTTATACCCTTTATCAATACAGAAAAACTTTCAAAAAAACCTTAAAAATTTTCAAAAATCCCAAAAAAAACCATGTAAATCTTTTCTTTACTTTTTAATCCTCAGTTAACTACTGCTAAAAATCCTACTTTCATAAACAACTTCTTCATAAGTTGGATACTTGGCAGTCATCAAGACAGTCTTTCCATCAATTTGAATGACTTCTAAAGCTGATAAGTTAGAGTTAACTGCATAGCTTATCCCTGTGTCAACAAAGATTGCCTTGCCCTTACACCTGGAGTAAATCTGAGGACTGACTGAATGTCCCATTATCATGAACTTGCTGTTAAGTATTCCAAGAGTTTCAGTCAGTTCAGGACAGGCTGCGGCTTCTTGTCGAACGGCATATGCCCGGTACCAGAGAGGGCCGAAAGGACCGAAAATTTCATATTCGCTCATCACTTTTTCGTTGATTTCTTCGATTTTTGGGTATTTTTGTGCAAGGTTTAAAGATATACCTGCGTGGACTAGGATTATGTCACCTAAATGGAGAACTGAAGGACGAGTTGATAGGAAGTCAAAATATTTTCCTCCTTTTTTGAAGGATGATAAACGGGCACCTCCTCCTCCGAAACTGAGAAGGTCATTTTCGGAGACGTAGTCAAATTTTAAGTTTAGGTTTAAGTGCTCGTGGTTTCCTAGAATGTAGAGAGAGTTTTTTGTGTTCATGAAAAAGGACAGTATTTCAATAGTCTCATTTCCACGACCAATAACATCTCCTAAAGCAAATAAACAATCCGTCGACCTAAACTTCGTAAACTCTAAAATTCTCTTCAAAGCATTGACATCACTATGCAAGTCTCCAACTATAATATTTCTAGTCTCTGCAAACGACTGTTGAAAGTGACTTAAAAACTCTCCCTGATAAAACGGGTTCACACACTGAAAAGCGTATTTTCCACAGATCAAATAAAAAAGAAAAATCATAAATTTTATAATGAGTGCCAATAACGCATTTGAAGTTTACATAGACCCAGAGGAGCCATCCCCTGAAAACTACTTCAAAAAAATCACAAAGCCAAAACCCGAGACTTTAAACAAATCCTCTCAACGTCCTCGATCAGCGATAAGATTCTCCAAAATAACCGCTTCTAACATAAACAAGCAGAAATTGCCTCAAACTCCTTCAAAAACTGTAGAAAGAACAGAAAATCCGAATAGAAAATTATCAAGTCTTGAAATTGAAAACATTCAGTTAAAGGCTTCTTTAAGTAAAACTCAAAATATGCTGAAGACTGCCTTGAAAAAATTGTCTAAAGGTCCTTTGACCGAAGATGTTTTTCAAGAGTACTTGAGACAAGGACTGTATATTAGTTATCTTGAAAAAGAACTGGAAAAGTTTAAAGTTATTTTTGAAGCTTCGCATGGAATGAGCAGGAATAAGTTGTTGATCTCGAAGATGTCGGAAAAAATCAAACAACTTGAAAGTCATAATAAGGATTTGAATGAAGAACTGCTTAAATCGAAGCGTGGAACGTTTTTTATGCAGTCGAAGGTGAACCAGGCTGATGTTGTACCTATTGTGGAGAAGGTTTTTCAAGCTTGCTGTCGATTGAGGCTTTCTATTGATGAATTGGGCTACGTGATAAACCCAAACGGTCTTGAAACTCTATCCATCCATCAAATAAACACCGGATTCCGAGCAGTCGACTGCAGTGCAAATCTTTCAGACATCAAATACCTTCTCCAAGTAATAATCGGATATGAAGTCGAATCCATTTCTCAATCAAGACTAATCCAAGGCCTAAAGTTTTTCAATAAAAGCTGCGAACAATATGAAAACTTAAAACCTTTCATTGAAACATTAAGACTCGCCTTCGCCGCTGCAGAAATGGATAAACCTCGAATAAAAGCCGAATTCGAATGCAAGTCATTTAATTCAATTTCTTTCAAAAATTCTCTTCTTCAAAGTGGACTCGTTATTGACCCCTCTGTAATCACAAAAGTTTTTCACTCACTTTTCAGTGAATCAGAAGAAAAAAAAGCTGAAGAAATGATTGAAACTCTTTTTCAGATGTTTGATCGAAAGTTCCTCACAAAAGAACAAGAAGAAGAACTGAAAGACCAGGTGAAACTTGAAATGGTTGATAAATGGGACAAGTTCATTGAAAGCTGTCAAGAAACTGACATTGAAACTCTCTCTGAGATCAGTTTTGATGATTTTTCAGAAATTTTACACAAGTTACAAGTTGAGTTGTCAGAAGCTGCTGAAGAGTACTTAAAAGTCTTTTTTTACTCAAAGACTGGAAAAGCTGGAAGAGTGGCTTATGTAAACTTTTACCTTAGTTTTAAAGATTAATTATAATGAAAGAAAGAAGTCTTGGACAAAGGATCTCGAAAATCACGGGTTTGGACATTACAAGTAAAGGAATTTTAGAAGCTCTTCAATTTTCTGACGTGTTGTTGAATGAAGAGAAGGAAAGAGTCAATGTAGGAAAAGTCATCAAGATGAATAAGATGAGGAAATATAAAGAACTTGTTAATCAAGTCAAACCTGTTGTGAAAAGTTTTGCTTTGTTGAAAGATGTGCAAAAGGGACTTGTGGAATGTTTGAAGGAACTTGATGACCAGGTCGCTGAAAAAATGCAAAAAACTGGATTTGCTATTAGAAATGGAAAAAGCTTGAGGAATGAAGCTCAGGAGACTAGAATGAAAAGTTTGGTTATTGATGAGGTTTTCGCTGGAGTTGGAAAGTCTTTTGATGATGGACAGAGTCTTTTGTTTTTGATGAATAAGGTTAAGGATGCACCTGCGCTTGATGAAAGATAATTTAATAAGATTGAGGTTTGGTGAATTTTTGGATTTTTTAGGAATGAAGTCTGGTGTTTGGTTTAGGATTGATTTGGATAAGGGTTAAAAAGTTGATTGAAGTATTAGGTTGGATTATTTTAGTTATTTTATTTAGAAATTTTTTTAGATGCTCTTATCGATGCTGGACTAATACTATTGTCATATTATGTTTATGTGCGGCACTTAAAAAACTATTTTAATCGATTTGATTTCTGACCACATAATGATTTTTTAGATAATATAAAAAAATTACTGAGAATTGTTTAATCAAAGGATTAGTGAGTCAAAGGTTTTAGATTTAATAGTTAAAGTAAATAAAAGACTTTAAACATATTTCCAAAAAGATGTAAATTTATAAAGTCTTTAGTTATATTCATCAAATTTTAAGAAAAAATGAAGGTTTAACTTAAAGACTTTAGATGCGAATCTTAAAAATTATCATAGTAAATTTGAAGATATTTCATTATCCAAGAAACAAATAGTAATGAATATTCTCTTAAATTCATAAAACCATAAAATTTTTTATATAACAATTGCATCTTGGTTTATTTAAATAACTGAAGGGCCGATATGCCTGCAAACATTATATTTTAAGTAATTGCAACTCAGTAAATTATGTAAACACATAATTATGATTTAAACTCAAATCGTAAAAGAAATATCTGCAGAACTTTCCGAATATGATTTAAGTACAATTTTATAATTAATTGAAATAAACTTATCTAAACTGTCCTAATATTTCTAAGAAAAGATAATTATCTGACTTTAAAACACAGAAAACATATTTCCTTGATTCAAATAAAAACACTTAGAGTAAATTAAAGAAAAACCTAGAAAAAGAAAACATATCTTTAGAAGATTGAAACATTAAAAGTATTAATAAAAGACCATAAAAGTTATAAAGCTGGTAAAAATTAGAGTTTAGATAAGTTTGTAAAAGTTTATTGAAGGAATTTCACTTTTTAACAATGGTGATTTTAAAGAGGATTATTTACTAACTAATGCTGTGTATGAATTATTCAGATGTTTGAATAAGAAGAATTAAAGACAGAGTTCACTGGAAGAAAGTATTTTTGGGGTTTGATAACATTACAGTGAATAAAGATTTTAAAGAGGATAATCTTTTCAGAAAATTAGCTGGAGTAAGGAGCCAAAGCATAAAGTGGGTTTATACATCTGTAAATAAAGGAGTTTGAAAATTGTTTAGACGATAAGCCAAACTACTTAAATGATGAAAAATAAGCAAAATATCAAATATAAATACCCTGAATGTATTAAATATATAAAGACTCATATTATAAAGTATTTCTCAATCACTTATAATTGATTTGGAAGATAACTCAATACTTTATAGCTAAAAATATTATAAAGTATTCATTTTTACATTCAAATCAATATCTAATATATAATCTAGATAATTTTATACAAACTTACTAGAAATTCCCTATTCAATCCTTCTCTCTTTTCTCAGAAAATTGCTTAAAATATAATCCTTAAATTTTAAGACAAACTATATAAACCTCTACCTAAAAAAAGTAATAAATCCTCAACATTTTCCTATCTTGGCCCAATTCCAAAATATTAAAAAATGTAGACTTAAATAAAATGAAATGTCACAATCCTGGCTGTCTAAACCAGCCAGTCACTATCTGCGAATGCATCAATACTTCAAAGCTTTTCTGCAAGAAGTGCTTAAGCGACCACATTGTGAACGACCCTGGTCCTCACAACAATCGAAATTTAGGCCAGACCCTTAATATCTCAGACCTTTTAAAGAAAAAGCTCTTAACTCTCTCATCACAAATCACTTCAACCAGCATAAAAGTGACTAAAACAGTAAAAATGTTGATTTCAATTCTAGAAAATATTAACAATACCAGCAATAAAATATTTCAAATGTGGAATTTTGAATTACTGGAATTGGTTGATAAATTGTCAAGAAATCCGACTTTGATTTCTCAACCTTTCATAAAATCAGTGCTTTCACTTACACCTGAACAAGCCAGAGTAACGATAAATGATTGGGATATATCAGAATTTACTCGTGACTTTGAAACTGACCTTGAAGCAGTTTCTGAAACTTTGAATGATCTTCCTCAATTAAATCAAAATTTAAGCTCAGTTTTTACGAAAAATAATTCAACTGTATATCAGAGACGATCTCTTGAAGGACCTTTTGAATATTCAAAGCTAATTGATCCCAACTCACCCAAATTAAGCTCAACCCAAAAAATCGAATACCTCAGGGCAAATAGCTTAAAAAACCCTCAAAGATCATCAATATCCTCCCTTCTCTGTTCAAATAAACACAAACTCACCTGGAACTTTTCTCTATCTTTTCGCACTTTCACAAAAAGCCCATCATTCCAAACAATCTGCAAAAAATGTCTTCAAAATTTTTCAATGCCATCTTGGAACTGTTCAAAATGCGATTATTCAATATGTGAGCCTTGTGGAGAAAAACAAGGATTTTTAGCACCTAAGTTAAGATGCCTTAAAAATCACGACTTAATCTGGCGACCAGATTCAAGTTTTTACTACAAAACCAAGAAAAACCGAGATTTTTTCACATGTTTTTCATGTAAAACTTTCCAATCTTCACCAAGTTGGCATTGTCGAGACTGTGAAGTCGACCTTTGCATTGAATGTGGAAAAAAAGGCAATCAAGACCCTTTAGTTATTTGTGGAAAATGTAAAAAAAGTGTCGAATTTCAAGTAAAAATAAATGTTTCAAGTTCTGAAAATTGTGAAGTTTGTAAAAAAAACTCTGTTGAAGATTTGATGGTTTGTAAAAATTGTAAATTTTCTTCTTGTGGAAATTGTTGGAAAGATTTTAAATATTCAGGAGCTCATCCAGTTTTATCTTGTCCTGAAGACCTTCTTTTGGAATGGCATCGGGCAAGAACTTTTGATTGTAATGTTTGTTTTGAGGAGAAGAAAGAAGTGCATTTTCGATGTAGAAGTTGTAAGTTTCATGTTTGTGTTAAGTGCTCTGGGATTTTAATTTTGAATGTTATGAAGTATGGAACGAAAACTCATTTGGGAGGAAAACATCAGATTGTTTGGACTTCTCATCCTTATAAGTCGAATGATGGGACTGTTGCTTGCGTTCTTTGTAATGTTACTTTTTTAGGAGGAATGTTTAGTTGTAAGTTTTGTAAAAAGAATTATTGCATTTTGTGCTATTCTGATGAGAAAAAACAGAAAGAATATTGGAATGATTAGAATTTAATTAGCTATTTTAGGGTTTTTGGATATTTCTAGGTGATATGAGGATTAGGTTTTTATTTTTATCAAAGTTATGAGAAATTCATCAAGGTATTTAATTTCCATATTTTATTTACGAAAATATAGAATAAAATATGAACTGTTCAAACTCTACCTGTCTAGCAGATGGGCTTCATGAAATAACTTATAGAGACCATAATAAAAAAATCATCCAAACAGTAATTCTTACCAACTTCAAAATATAAAGTCCGATTTCCTTATAAAAGTGATTCAAATATTTTATATAAAAGTTCATACTTTTTAGAAATTTTGTAGATATATAAATGGATTGTTCATTTCCCGACTGCAATCAAGAAGAGATATACGAAGGCACTTGCAACAACTCCAGGATTCAATATTGCAGAATTCATATGGGCGACCATATGCTGAACTGTAAAAAAAACCATGAAAACCCAACCCGCAAAAAAAAATCAACTCTCTATCAAAAGAATATGTTTTGAATAAACTTAAATATCTTTACAAAAAAATCAATATTGCTCAAATTGATCTGGATAAAAACTACACTGATATGATGAAAAGTCTTGAAAATCGTTATATGATGGTATTTCATGAGATGGGCCGAACCAAGCAACGGCTTATAAGTTTTATTAATAAACTATCAAAACAACAAAGAGGTCTTCCTATATGCCGAGCCATTCAAGTAATAGTAATGGACCAGGATAAAGCTTTAAAGGAAGTGAAAACATGGGACAATATTTTTGAGTTCAAACTAAATAAAGAGATTCTAAATGAAGGTATTAAAAAATATGCAACTATTATCCAAAACTTTGATTTTTTATTTACTGAGAAGAATATGATAAATGAAAAGGAAAATATGTTTCAAAAGATAAATAATAATTATCATTTTAAGGCTGAACGAGGTTACAGTCCTTTAGAAAACGTTAGAATCGAAAGTCGAAATGATTTGAGGATAAAATTTAATGGAAAAGTATCGCCTTCTCAATATTATCAAAAAAATTAATTATTTGAACTGCATATGAATTAAATAATAGTATGTAGGAGTTATTTGAGTAATTTTTATTATATGATATTTTAGGACGGTGGGATTTTTATATGATGACATATGCAATAAATCGCATGGCTGATTAATATGGTAATATAAAGACTCATTAGATGAAACAGGAGAAGAAAAAGGCCTGCATTAACGGCTGGACATTGAGTGACCAAATCATGCAAATCCATGTTTTTCGAGTAATCATGGAGATGCCTATAACCCTGCCCAAACCTGCAGAAGGTGCTCAAGCCTGCATCTTATCTCCTGGGCGACGCAAGATTGAAGAAGCAGTCTCTATTCAAACGGTGGCATCGACGGCTCACTATGAATAGGTGGACCATCACAAGTTTTCATGGCAGGAATTGGCATTCGTGGAAGTTGGATAAAGAAGGGCCTAGGGTAGTCCCAGGCTTTGATGGACAACAGGACACAGCAAAGACGAGCCGGGAGTAACTTCTATAAGGTCTAAGTAAAATGAAAAATGATTAAATATTACAGTTTTAATATAAGTGTATTTCCCAGCTTTGAAATATTAAAATTTATGCAGAAACAACCTAAAACACTTATAAATTATTTTTACCTATAATATTTCAAATTTCAATCATTAGGTAGTGTAAACTAGCATCAATAATACAAAAAGTTTTATATAAAACCCATTCAGCAATTCTTTGTGCTCTTGCATGAATCTCATAAAAATTTCATCATTCTAAATGAATTTATAATAAACCCATAGAATATCATCCCTGCTATTATCTAAATCCAAATACAAGTTAATTAAATCTAAACTATTTAGTTTCAATTCCAATAATTTATCATATATTTTTCAAGATAATGTAGAATCATTTTATAAAAAATGAATTGCTCAACACCTGGCTGCAGAACTAAAGCCCTAACAAAATTAATCATGAATCGAAAAGAATTCCCATATTGTAAGAAGCACTTTGATGAAAGTTATAATTTTCTTCAAGAAAAGAAAAAGAATATTGAAGAGGCTGCATTGAATAAACTACAAGAAATAAAAAAAAAAGTATCTCTATCAAAAAAAGAACTTATTTATTCAATTGAAAATATGATTAAAAGACTTGAAAATCGCTTTCATGAATTAATCATCCAAAATGAAGAAGTGACTAAAAATATAGAGAAAATAATTCAAGATCTAACAAATGAAGAAGATTCGAATGAGGATATAATAGATTTATTTGAAAAAAGTGAAAGAAAAGCCATTAAAAAAATTAAATCTTGGGATAAGCTTACAATTTTTCACTGAACACTAAACAACTAATATTAAGTATTGAGAAATTCGGTGAAATGATTTTTAACTCAGATGTTTTTTCGAAAAACAGCAAATTTTATAGTTCAAAAAAAAGAGGAGAATAAAAAAGGTTTAGAAAATTTTGCTTTAACTTTTGATGAATCTAATAATATCCGCTCTACAAGGATGCTTAAAACAACAGAAGAAAATTTTGAATCTTTTTTCAATTCCAGAGTTTAAAAAAATCAGATGAAGGTCATTTAGTTCCAGAAAGAATTGAAATGGCTCAAACACATAAAAATCGTGAAAAACTACAGAGAATTATTCAAACACCTAAAAAGGTTGAATTAAATGAAAGTCTCTCTCTAACACCCTTGAATAAAAAAACAGATTGTACAAAAACTCCAAAACCAAGAATAATAAACCTAAAAAGTGCAAAAATCGAGGTAATTTCACTTTTTTCTAAAAATATTTTATACAATCTTACTTTAAAACAAGAAATAAAAAGATCTCCTAAAAATCACTCCCTCATTTGGAATAATTCAAGTGTTTTTGTTCATTTTGATAGATTTAAGACTTTTTATATAATATGCAATGAATGTAGATACAAATTTTCTTCATCATGTTGGATGTGTTTTCCCTGTTCTTACAACTTATGTGAAAAATGTGGATATAAATATGGTCTTACTCCATCAAAGCTAGAATGCTTAAAAAAACATGAACTTATTTGGAAACCTGATCCCAGCACTTTCGATAAAAATAACTTAAAAAAACCAAGTTTTACCTGCAATTCCTGCTTGTTTAGTAAATGCGAGTCTTGTTGGAATTGTTACAAGTGTAATTTTAATATTTGCTTTGATTGTGGAAAAAAAGAATATAACGTCTCTCCTTTTGGTCTCGCTTCATTATGTAGAAAAAAGCACCCATTGATCCCATCAGTATGTAAAGTTGATAAAAATGGTTCAGTTGTTAAATGCTTTCAATGCAAGAAAGATTTATATAAAGAACATATGATTTGTAAAGAATGCTTATTTTATATATGTAAAGAATGTCATGAAATTAATATGTTGTCTTCTGCTGGTCATCCTATTTTAAGCTGTAGAGAATTACATATAATGATTTTATCTAGAGGGGAAAATAGTCAATGTTGTATTTGTTTCAGGAATATTAAACATGAAAGATTTCAGTGTTTTGAATGTTTAACTCATATTTGTCTTGTATGTGCAGCGACTCTTATTAGAATTATTACCGATGGAATAAGGAAATATCATATTGAAGAAAAACATATAATTGATTGGAAATGCAAACCTGAATCAGTGAATGATTTTGTTAGTTGTTTACTGTGTAAAAAAAGATTTGAACTGTCGGGAATGTTTTGCTGTGCAGTTTGTGATTTTATGGTTTGTGCAATTTGCTATGAAAAACCTAATAGGCCTCAAACTCGTAATATTAATAAGTAATTAGTAATATTATTGATTAAGTTTTAGCTCATGAGATTTCTATCAAAATTATGCTGTTCGCGAAACACTTTATCATAATATTCTTAACTTTTTCAAGTTTTGACTTAATTCTGAAAACACCGTAAATACTAATGAAAGCAGCAGTTAATAATACTTAATGTAAAAATAAAATAAACATGAATAAACATCTACTCAACTTACTGAAACTGATAGTAGTGATTATTATTTGTGTAAAAAAATAGATAATGTTTCTGAAATGCACTTTAAATATTTTTATTTGGAGAATTTGATTCAGTGATTTTATCAAATGTGAAAAAGTTGTATTAATCTAAAGATTTTTTAGAAAAAAAAATGTTTATTATGATTCGAAGCAATTATTTAAAAGGTTCGCTTTTATTATTAATCCCGAATTATTAAAGCCATATTATTTGAGAATATCTTAGCTATAGAGAAAAAATAAACAATTATTAAGATGATTGTTTAAAGGATATTCAAGGATCTTATAGTTTCAAGTCTGGAAAATCATTATTCATATAAATCACCCTGATTACTTCAATAGTAATTGGATTGCTATCAAACAATATATAATTAAACTTAGCTCGTTTTTTTATTGGGTTTTTAAACAGATTATCCATTGAAAAATGATTATTGTTATATCGTTAATTAAATAGGATAGAATATCTTAAACTAGAGTTTTTTGAAAGTTAATTAAGATCAATTAAAAATGAAGTTTTTTATCAAGAAACTTTTGAACTTTATGAAACTCGAAATTTTTTATCATATCTTAATTTTCCATATGTTAATTTGATCTAAGGATTTAAGTAAGAGTTTTCTATGTCTTGATTGATTCAAAATTTTAAACTGATTTTACTATTTTTTAATCAATTCTGTAGAAACCAATAAGAACTAAGCGCAAAAAGTTTAAGTAATTTGCTCTACTTTTATCAAAATTTTCTTATTTTTGAAATTAGCTTTATTGGTATGATCCAGATATTTTAGCTGTTAATTCTTTTAATGTATTTAAATTTTAAATGATTTTATGGAGATTAGTAATTTTTCGAATTAAAATTTGAATATTTTGGTTTTAAAATATTCATATATATAGAAAAATTCAACTGATTTGATTCTGATTCTACTTTGAGTTGTAATATTAATTGATTACAGAATTTAAATAATTCAATCTTTCTTTTAGCTTCACCTAAATTATATTTTCTTTTCGATTAAGATTGTTTAAGATTTTATAATTTCATTGTTAATAAGGCAATTTAGTACAAAAAAGAATATCAACTTGCTGATTTTTTTTTTCAGTTAGACAGTTTTGAATTATAAGATTTTTTTCAGTTTTTGTTCATCAAGAGAAATTGTTTTCTTCAGTGAAATTTATAGTTCTATTAGAGATTCTTTTATTTGAGCTATAGCGATGAGCATTTTAATTTATTTCTTGCACTATCATCTGCTAGGATCGCCCTCGAGGGTTAATCATATTTAAAATTATTCAAAATTTCTAACGAAATTTTTTGTTATTTAAATTTTAATGAATAGAGATTTATTCAGTAAAAGTAAAGCTAACACCCTAGGTGAATACTTAAACCATTGTTTAATAAGTTTTACTTTATAATTTAATATAGCTTTAAATACGTTCGTTCTAACAGAGAAGAAGTTTTATGATTAAAATATTAGTAAATATTACTCTTTGAGGATTACTAGGACTACTTTTCTTATTGAATATAAAAACTCTTAACGTGATACTTTTCGTGTTTATTCAGTATTAAATGATATAGATTTTTTAGTCAAATATTCTAAAATCTTAAAATATTCCTTAAGATTAATAGATCATCTTCTCCTAACACTGTTACATGACAAAGGTGTTTCTTAAGTAAAACTCGACAATATAAATACAAAATTAACTAAAACTCGACAATATAAATATGAGATGTTCAAAGAATGGATGTCAAGAGGTACCCGTCTTCGAGTGCATCTGCGGGTCACAAAAAAATCACTTCTGTGATGCTCACTTCACAGAGCATACAATAAGCGACTTTCAAACCCACATAAACAGAAGACTTCCACCTCCAATAAACCCAGAGGTAAAGCACCTAGTCCTCTCAAGTCTAGAAAGTCTTTTAGAAAAACTATTAAAATCAAAATACCAGCTGATTGAAGACTTCTCAAAAAAAATTCTTTCTTTTAAAGAAAAATTCAGAGTTGCATTACTTCAAATAGACGAAAATTTAAAGAAACTTAAAAAGTTTATCAGAGAAATTTCGAATGAATCAGGACTTCCTGACTGTCAGATTCGGTCAACTCTCCAAAATCAGCAGATGAAGTAAAACTAGAGGTCTTGACTTGGGAAGAACTTTTTGAATTTTCCCTTGAAAATGATGGACTCATGGAAAACATCGAAAAGTACGTAAGATTAAAAACTGGCTTTGAAATTCTTTTCAAACTGAAAGAAACTTCTAGAGTCTTGGAAAAATACCCTCCTCCACTATCTTCAAACTTGATAGTATTAAAACCTGAATCACTTAAAATTTCTAGTCAAGGTCAGGAAAAAATTATATCAACTCCTAAGCCAAAGTGCCTGAAAGAACATGAGATGACCTGGTCAACACTAGTCCCAAACAACTACTTAAAAATCTTCAAAAACTTCAACATTTTTTGCAATATCTGCAAATTTCGTTTTTCTTCCTCCTGCTGGAACTGTCTCTCCTGCACTTACGACCTCTGCGAAAAATGCGGTATTAAAAAAGGGTTCCAAGCTCCTAAACTGAAATGTTCCAACGACCATGAACTTCTATGGAGACCTGAAACATGCTCTTATTATGAAAGTCTAGAAAGAACTTTCAGTTTTTCTTGTAAAATCTGTGAAAAATCTAAAAATGAACCTTGTTGGAGTTGCCGATTCTGTTATTTCGATGTTTGTATCGAATGTGCTGAAAGTCGCTTTAATTATATATACTTAAAAAGTGCTGTTTTATGTCCAGAAGGTCATTTTGTTGATGAAAAAACTCTCAGTGATGAAGAAAATCAGGAAAAAGTTAAAATTTCTTGCAGTTTATGTGAAAATCACTTAAAAGGACAGGGTGTTATTTGTGGAAAGTGTCAGTGGAAATCGTGTTTAACTTGCAAGAAAAAGATTGAAAAGCCTTTTGCTGGACATCCTGTTTTAAGCTGTAGAAAAGGACATTTAATGGTTTGGGACTCTCCTGGAAACTTTGTTTGCTGTTGTTGCTTTCAGGTCTTTGAAAGTAGCAAGTTTCGATGTTATGAGTGCAAAGTCTTTATTTGCTTGAAATGTTCTGATGTTTTGATTGAGTTTGTAACGAGTAATAAAAAAATCATGCATGAAGAAGGACATTTTTTGAATTGGATTTGTGATCCTTTTGAGTTAACTGGTAGGAATTTGAAATGCGCTTTGTGTGATGCTAGGGTTTGTATGACGGGAATGTTTTATTGTTATGATTGTCAGAATGGGTTTTGTGTGCCTTGTTATAGTGATTATTTTAGAGAATTTTAGATTAGAGTAAATTATAGGTTGAATGATGAAAGGGTTTGTATTGTTAATGAGTGCTTAGGTAATTTATTACTTCACTGTTAAGTTATTTAAATTATGAGTATAAATCAGGTATCATCTTCATTTACTTGGATATTGAATTAGCGAGAAATAAATGATTTTATTGAAAATAGGATTGTAAGAGACCTTATTATTAATCATTAAAAACAATTAAATTTAATCCTTGTTCTGTATAAAATATACTGAGTCTTTATGTCTAAGAAGGATTATATATTTCAATTATTAGAGAATATGCTTGCAAGATAATTGAGATTTTAGTTAGGACATTAAGGAAAGAAAAGCTTGCTAATTTGAGTCTAAAAAATGAAGTTTGGTATAGACAATTGAAAAGTTTTAATCATTTGTTTGATATTACTATAGTAATAATCCTTCTGAATATGATAAACATTCCAAATTGAACCGATATTTTCAAAATCAACCCTACTCCAAAACAAAAAACCCTGATCTCCAAACACAAAAATCCTCTAACCCAACCAATAAATCCTAATCCCATTCCAAAACCTCTCCTAAAATCACATCCTTTCTACCTAAATCAAACCTTCCCAAAACCCAAAAAAATCTCTTAAAAAAAACCAAAAAAAATCCAAAATTTTTCAAATCTTAACCCAGAAAAAAATTATTCCATATTGAAATGTAGACATTATAATAAAATGAAATGCTCTAATGTTGAATGCCAACACCCTCCAATGATCGAAATTATCTGCAACAATGAGAGAAAATATTTCTGCAGTAATCATCTTTCAAATCACATGGTTTCATGTCAAGCAGCTCATCAAACCCATCCTCTAGAGTCCCAATCAGACCCTAAAGTAAAAAAGTTAGTTTTAGACAAACTTTCCTCCATCAATCAGAAAATAATGACAAATAAACGTCAGTTAGCAGAAGACTTTTCAAGAACAATAGGAAATTTCGAAGAAAGGTTCAGAAAAGTCATGACTAGTCTCGATGACATGTCGAATAACTTAAAAAAAGTCATGAGTTCTATTCAGACTGATCCTAAAAGTTTAAAAGACTCCAGAATTAAGACTGTTCTTGGAATTTCTTTAGACCAGGCAAAGGAAAAGGTAAAGGAATGGGATAATGTTTATTGTTTCAATTTACATGCTTTTGAATTGTCTGAATCAATTAAGGTTTATGGAAGTATTGAAGATGACTTTGAGTTTATTTTCACGAATGCGGAAAGTAAGAATAAAAATAAGGCTCAAGCTGGAGAGACTTATGAACAACAAAGGCCTATTACCAGGAGTAATACTTTTAAAACTGAAGAGGGTTTAAGTAATAGTGGAGCCAATCGTCCTAATAGTCAAGTGTTTTCACCGACTTCACCTTCGTTGCAGAGACAAACCACGAAATGTCTCAATGGGCATGATTTGAAATGGACTACTACTGTTTCTTTTATGAATTACAGGAGAAGTAAATCGGTTTATATTTCTTGTGATAGATGTAAAAATCAGTTCTCTTCATCTTGTTGGAACTGTTCATCATGTTCTTACAATTTGTGTGAAAATTGTGGAACTCAATCTGGTCTTGCTTGTCCCAAGGTTAAATGCTCCAATAATCATGAACTGCTCTGGAGGCCTGACGCGTGCATGTACTACGAGATTAAAGGTCAAGGTCACAACTTCAAGTGCAGATCATGCAATCAAATAAAAAATGAACCAAACTGGCATTGTAGAACCTGCGATTTCGACATATGTAAAGACTGTGCAAGTTCAAAGTTCAACCAAAACCCTTTATCCTCCCCGGCAAAATGCAAACAAGGTCACAATTTAACCAGGAAATATTTAGGCCCAGTAAACATGAACGGTTTGATTCTGACTCCCAAATGCGACGTTTGCAGTCAAAACTTCCAAGGCGAAGCCTTAGTTTGTGACTCTTGCAACTATTTCGTATGTTTTCAATGCATAGATTTTTTCAACAGTCCATCAGCAGGTCATCCAGTTTTCAGATGTCAACAAACTCATCTGCTCCGTTGGGTGAAACCAGAGCAGTTCCAATGCGACTTGTGTTATAAGAAGTTGCAACAAGAACATTACAAGTGTAAAGAATGCAACTTTGACCAGTGCTTTGAGTGTTCGAATATTTTGATGAATTGTATTTCCAAGAATGAGAAGAAAACTCATGGACAACAGAATCATCCTTTGGAATGGGTTTGTCATCCTCCTGGAGCAGTTGATGGAGCTTCTAATTGTAACTTGTGTGGACTTAGGTATAAAACTGGAATGTTTTGTTGTAGACTATGTCAGAATAAATATTGTGCTTTGTGTTATCATGACCCGAATAGACCTAAACCTCAGGTTGGACAAAGAGGTAATCAAGGCGATTTGCTGGCGAATTTGATGGCGATGCAGATGCTTGGAGGGTTGATGAGGAATTGATAGAGTAGTTTTAGTTAGAGATTGATTTTTATGGGATCTTGATGTTTAGGTGTGAGAATATTATAAGGAATCATCATTATAGTAATGAGGATTAATAGCGGGAAAGTTTATTATTCTCATATTCTGCAGATTCTATCTGCCACCTGCTAACTCAACAATAAACAAAACATAAAAACTACATTCCCGATAAGCACTCAATAACCTTGAAATATTCTTAAATCCTAAATTTCCATCTTAAAATCAACCAAAACTCTTTTCTTCCTAGAAAAAATCAAAAAATTCAAAAATCTAATTTTCATATTGAAATGTAGACAAATCATTACAATATGAAGTGCTCGAATATTGAATGCCTTAATCCTGCAGCAATCGAGTGTATCTGCAACAGTGAAAGAAAATACTTTTGCGCAGATCACCTGACCAAGCACATGATAACATGTCAAGCAGCTCATCAGACTCGTCCTATGGAATCCCAATCAGACCCTCAAGTTAAAAAGTTGGTTTTAGACAAAATTTCTAGCATCCAGCAGAAAATAATGATCAACAAACGTCAGTTGGCAGAAGACTTCTCGAGAACTATGGGAAATTTTGAAGAGAGGTTCCGAAAAGTCATGACTAGTCTAGATGACATGTCAAACAACTTGAAAAAAATCATGAGCTCTATTCAAACTTCTCCTCAAAGTTTAAAAGACTCCCGAATCAAAACAGTTCTTGGAATTCCTCTAGACCAAGCCAAGGAAAAGGTAAAGGAATGGGACAATGTTTATTGTTTCAACTTAAATGCTTTTGAGTTATCTGAATCAATTAAGGCGTATGGAATTATTGAAGATGACTTTGAGTTTCTTTTCACGAATGCAGAAAGCAAGAATAAAAATAAGGCTCAAGCTGGAGAGACTTATGAACAACAAAGGCCTATTAGAAAGATGAATACTTTTAGATCTGACCAGAGTTCAAGTAATAACGAAGTCAATCGTCCTAATAGTCAAACGTTTTCTCCAACTTCACCTTCACTACAGAGACAAAACACGAAATGTCTCAATGGACATGATTTGAAATGGACTACTACTGTTCCTTTTATGTATTACAAGAAATCTAAGTCATTTTATATCATTTGTGATAGATGTAGGAATCAGTTCTCTTCATCTTGTTGGAACTGCTCAGAATGTACATATGATTTATGTGAAAGTTGTGGAACTGAAACTGGACTTATATGTCCGAAGTTAAAATGCTCCAATAACCATGAACTGCTCTGGAGGCCTGACGCATGCATGTACTACGAAACCAAAGGTAAAGGCCACAACTTCAAGTGCAGATCATGCAACCAAATAAAAAATGAGCCAAACTGGCATTGCAGGACCTGCGATTTCGACATATGTAAAGACTGTGCAAGTTCAAAGTTCAACCAAAACCCTTTATCCTCCCCGGCAAAATGCAAACAAGGTCACAATTTAACCAAAAAAGTTGTAGGCCCAGCAAACATAAACGGTTTGATTCTGAATCCCAAATGTGACGTTTGCAGTCAAAACTTCCAAGGAGAAGCCTTAGTTTGTGACTCTTGCAACTATTTTGTATGTTTTCAATGCATAGATTTTTTCAACAGTCCATCAGCAGGCCATCCAGTTTTCAGATGTCAACAAACTCATCTGCTCCGTTGGGTGAAACCAGAGCAGTTCCAATGCGACTTGTGTTATAAGAAGTTGCAACAAGAACATTACAAGTGTAAAGAATGCAACTTTGACCAGTGCTTTGAGTGTTCGAATATTTTGATGAATTGTATTTCTAAGAATGAGAAGAAAACTCATGGACAACAGAATCATCCTTTGGAATGGGTTTGTCATCCTCCTGGAGCAGTTGATGGAGCTTCTAATTGTAACATGTGTGGACTTAGGTATAAAACTGGAATGTTTTGTTGTAGACTGTGTCAGAATAAATATTGTGTTTTGTGTTATCATGACCCGAATAGACCTAAACCTCAGGTTGGACAAAGAGGTAATCAAGGCGATTTGCTGGCGAATTTGATGGCGATGCAGTTGCTTGGAGGGATGATGAAAAATGGATAGGATATTTCAATAGTTTAGAATAGATTAGGTTGGTTTAGTTTTAAAGAAGAGGGATTAGATGATATTTTGGAAGAAAATGATCTTTTATACAAAAATAGAATTTATAATAAATAATTTACTATAGTAACCTGTATATGCAAAAATTGATATGCATTCATTTAGAGTTTTAACTTTAAGATGAAAGGAATATATAAATGCTGAGTTCTAGTCTTAAATTGTCTTAATTCTAGATTGGTGCTAATAAATTAATTGCTTTACCGAATCGGGTATTTAATTTCACTATATCCAGCTTTTCCAAGAAAATGGTTAAGAAAAGTAAAAGTACTCATACTCCAAACTTAATCAGCTTCCTAATACTTGAATATTTCATTTCAATACATTTTATAGATGATTTTCAGGAAACTATTATAATTTGGATACTTGTTGGGTTGAATAAAAATTAAAAATAATAGCAAGTGATATTGGTCAATTCTAGCTAATAATTCAACCTTAATCATTACAAGCATCCCTAAAACTGGTTAAATTTTAAATCAAAAAACTCATTTTTACATTTTTTCAAATTATGTAGAATAATCCCTTATAATAATGAATTGCTCTGAAAATTATTGTTCTATGCAACCTATATATGAATGCATCTGTAACAATAAAAAATTGTTTTTTTGTAATACTCATTATGAAAAGCATCTCTTAATACCAATCCCAACTGGTCACAGCAAACGAAATCTACCAACAGAAGAAAATTCTAGAATTCTGGATATAATTCTTTCAAAACTCGATGATCTTAAGAAAAAAATAAGTATATCAAAAAATCTTTTAATTCAAGATTTCTCAAAAATAACTCAGGCACTTGAAGAAAGATTTCATAAAATAATTAAGGAAATGGAAGAATGTACAAAAAAAATTGAAGATTATATTAAAGAAGTGAAAAATAATGGCAGAAATTTAATTAACTCTCAGCTAAAAGTTTTATTTTCAGGTAATCAAGGAAAAACTAAAGCCTTATTACATGATATTGATTCCTCATTAAATTTTAACCTGAATAACTATGAACTTAAAAAAAGCATAAATGAATATGGGAAAGTTACTGAAAAAATAGATGAAACCCTTAAACAAATAATAAACAAATGTAGAGAATTCCCAAACTTTTATAGAAATAGAAGTGATCACAACTTTCAACATCATGAAAATAAACAAAATGCACTAGCTAATAATTATAACAATATTCTTCCTTCTGCGGATCGACCCATTTTGAATTATAATGAACGATACAATTTTAGAATACGAAATACCTCTACTCCTGACATCCCAAAAAATAAAGAAATAATAATGGCTCAAAAAAATCCAATAAAAAATCAATCACTGGTCACAATTTCAAATATTAAAATGGCCAAGTGCACTAAAGACCATGAGCTTAAATGGTCAATGCAAGCAATTTCAATAGATTTTCAAAAACAAGGTGTTTTTTGTTTGAAATGCCAAGCATGCAATACAAAAATTAAATTATCTTGTTGGAGTTGCTTAACATGTTCATACAACGTATGCGAACAATGTGGAATTGATAATTGGCTAAATTCTCCTAAATTTAAGTGTCAGAAGAGTCATGAACTTATTTGGAGTCCTTATAGTTCTGATTATCGTTTCATTTGCATGAGCTGTAAAATCTTAAAAACAGATTATTGTTGGAATTGCCAATATTGTATATACAGTGTTTGCAAAACTTGTGCTTGTCTTAAATTAAATCAACAAACTTTCATAAATCCTGCTAAATGTGATCGAGGTCATAATCTTGTGGATTTCATTAATCAATTACCAAATGAAAGAATAATTTGTAGCTACTGCCAAGCTGATCGGGTGAGTAAAAGATGTGCTTTATGCAAGTACTATTTATGCTCTGATTGCTTTGCATTTAAAGAAAAGCCTTCTGCAGGCCATCCTATTTTAAGTTGCATTCAAAGACATTTTATGGCATGGAACGATTCTGCATCTTTCCAATGTGAAATCTGCTACAAAAATTACAACCACAAAAGATTTAACTGTAAAATTTGTAATGTGAACATATGCAAAGAATGCTCTAAAATCTTGTTAGGGTTTGTTTTTGACAAAACTAAAACTCATGGACCAAATTATCATCAACTTGAATGGATATGTAATCCTTTAAAAATAAATAGTGCTCAATCTTATTGTTATATATGCAGCAGGAAAGTTGAAAAGGTAGGATTATTTTGTTGTAAAGAATGCCATATAGTATTTTGTGCATTTTGCTATTATAACCCATATTATTATGGTACTCCAAACTCAAAGAAAGATAAAAATGCTATTCTTTATTCATAATGTAAGTAGAATTAATTAAATAATGATAAATTTATTATGAAGTTTGATTTAACTCACTGATCATATTTCTTTTATATCGTATTAGAAATAATTCTTTAACTTTGGAGGTTTTATAGTGTCTAAAGAAACTTCTATTGTTTCATCTATTCCTTCTTTTGGCATTCTAATCTCAAATAAGATAACAAAAATATGAATCAGGAGAACAGAGTAATTTTCGATGTTTTCAGCTTATTTTTCATGTTAATTTTTTTTTCTTGTGATTAGTAGTTTTTCATTAGATTCTTTAGATGTGACTAAGGTTATCAGATGGCCTTCGTGTTTTAGTAATTTTTATAAATTATTTTAAAAAGTAAGAACTGGTCAAATGATTTCTTCTCAAGAAATCGATAACCCGAAGACTGGACTTTTCTTGAGGAACAGAAAGTCTCAGCTGGTGAAGACAAAAGTTAGTCCTGATGTTTTGTTTTTTCAAATCGGAGAAGTCACTCAGATCTTATCTGGAGAGATGGTTGAAAGTACTCCTCACTGTGTTTTTAATGATGGAAAAATAAAAAATGTATCGAAATCTAGTTTTTTCACTTTCATGAAACCTAAAGGAGACACTGAGTTGACTTCAACTGATCCTCAGGTGATTTATATTGAACATGAAGGAGTTTATAAAATTGAATCAATTTCAATTAATATTTGCAGAACTGTATCAAATCTATTTATTAATTATTAAATCTTAGTCAGCATTAATCATTGATGATTTTCATTGAAATTATTCAAATATTAATAAGGGTGATCTATTATTATCTAGTAAACTAATAAATTATCTAACTATTAAGCTATTTCCTCATGTTTTTGAACAGAATCTGTCAGTTTATTCGCTTTAAATAATTTTGTGAGTTTATAGCCTCCAAGAGCAACTAACCCCAAGGTAACAATAATCGCAAGAACAATCAACACCCAACTAAAACTGTTTTCTAAAGTTTCACTTTTACTATATTTGACGATATCAAGATTCGTATAAAACGAAACCAAATCAAAAGAACTAATATGATTGTTTTTTTCCTTATAACTATATTTCAGTACATTTTCTCCAGTATTATTATAAATCCAGAAGTTAATCTCATTTCCCTTCTTCCAATTTTTTCTCTTACTATCCTCATCAAGCCCCGCCAATTTACTTTTTTTAACAACATGAAAAGGATACTCCGCAGGTTTTTCACAAACATTTAAAACAGTAGCCAAGTAAAGTTCTCCTCTTTTTGCAAGACTCGATATATGTGAACATTCATTTTCATGTAAAACCTTTTTTTTACTAAGTCTTTTCCACGATTTTTCAAATACTTGAGCTTCTTCAATGTCATCAGTCAGTTTTTTCTCCCCCGAGTCAAAAAGAGCCAAAGGTTGATTTCTATGTTCGAGGTATTTTTTCCAGATGAACTCGTATTCAGGCTTGTGAAATCCAAGAAGCCACTCATGTTGAAGGGTTCTTCCATAGCAGGTGTAGTTCCCGACCCCAAGGCCATCATCGCCTGTGATGTATCTGTGAAGATTGACCTCAAAAGACTTCTCAGTCACCATTCCAGCTGAAAGGGGAAAGCTAGGAATTAAGTACAAGAATTCAGATTTCAAGTCAACAAAAAAAGCACCGTTCACAGGGTAGTAATTATTTCCTTTTCGAACACTACTGTCGTATTTGAAGTACTTTTTCATGATGTTCGCAGTGTTAAACATGTAAAACCATGAACCACTTGTGAACCTTTTGTTAAACCTCAAGAAAATATCTGAATTCAGAGGAGGTTTCAATTCAAAAAGAACTTTAAGTTCATCAGCACCTTCTTCAAGTACAACTCTTTGAGTAAAAGTTTCATTAACAGCAAAAAACCGAGATTCTGCAATTTGGACAATTTTTCCTGAATGAATCAAAAAACTTTCAAGTTCTCCAATCGTGTCAGCCTCAAGCTATATAAAGTTTACATAAGGACAAAAGGTGTAAAATCCGCTTTGGTCAGTAGTATAGTTCATAATTTGAGTATTTAATTCATAAGAATTTCCAGAATGTTTCACATTATAAATCAATCCATTCTTAAACTCAACTTCCAAGTTCTTGTTTTTAAGTGAAGGCTTCGTTGATTCTGATGAAAGTTGACTGCATTCTGAACAGCTCACTAATGACTCAGATATAAAAAGTGTTTCAAGAGTGTAGGCCTCCAGGTCATACTTGAAATAAAATCGAAATCTTGAATCCCATGGAACTGCCTGGACTTCAAGTGCCTTTCCTTTGCTGTTGAATATCTTCATGTGTGGGTAGTCACTCTCAATGCTCATCACTCGAGATACTTTCCAGTCAAGAGAGTTGAATAAGTAAAGAACCTTGTAATTTGAAATGATTGATGATGAGTCTGAGTCTTTTGGTAGCATCTTCTCGAAGATTGAAGATAAAGAGTCGAGGATTAGATCTTGGTCGGTTTTTAACAGTTGCATGTAGTCCAGGTAGACTTTTGGACGGTTTGTTCCTGTTATTGCATCGTGATGGGTCGTTGTTGCAAGGTTGTATGATATAAAAGGACTTTTGTTTATTAGGGAATGAAGAATTTCTGTGGCTCTTGTTTGAGTTTGGATTTCGATTATCTTCTTTTTCAGGGTTGGTTGATTTGAGTAAAAACCGGTCCATGATTTTTTGTAATAATAGCCTGAGGTTATTAGTGGAAGCATGTCTCCTGAAAATGTATCAAAAACTTGCTTTTGTTTGTATACCTCATCGAAATAATCGGAAGGAGTAGCATAAATGATATCCAAGTTATTACTTTTCTTCATAATTCTATCAAGAAGGTCAAAAAACATCAAAGAATAACTCAAGTTCGAGTAAAAAAAATCCCCTCCCATAAGCATCAAATGATTATCAGTGCGATATTTATATTGAGTCGAGTTCACATATTCTTCCATTAACTTCACACTAAATCTTAATTACCAAAGATCCACCTCTTCTTCACTAGCCGGCAATTCATTAAAGCAACACTGCCAGTTCCAAGGTTCCCTATCCAAAAAATAAGGTGGATAATAATGATCATTAAGAACATGCGTAAGAATTCCTGTTTTCGTATTAAAACCTTCTCCTTTCCACAGAAATTCACAATTTCCCGTGACTTCCAAGTAATTCTAAATAAATCCTACTCTGATATTTTCCTCAACTCTCGATATTACAAGTGTTTCAAATCCCATTTTTTCAATCAGTGCTGCTGTGAGTGAAGAATGACCGAAAGGGTCAAGTTGCCAGCCAGTCTTAAGATGAGTGATGTTAAGTTCTCTCTTTAAGTACTGGAAGCCGGTCTCCATCTGGCGAATGGCAAGTTCGAAGTCAGGAAGGGCTTCGTCGTTTTGAACCCAACCTCCTCCGACTATTTCGAGTCTTTTTGATTCGATCAGCTTTTTAACGATTGGAATTTCGCTTTGGTGGGCTTCGAGGTACTTGCTTAGGTACAGCGTCTCTGCCCAGGAGAAACGAAGGGATGGGTTGGCTTGGAGAAAGGTGATCATGTTGTTGATTATGTGCTGGGAATAGGTATTGTAGTAATCGTCCACGGTTTTTAACCACCCTGCATCGTTGTGAGAGTGAAGGACTATAAAAACCTTTGTCTTTGCATAGACACTGATGATTATAGGAATCAGGAGGAACATTATAATGGTTTATTTTGAAGGAATTAGTTTTGGTTTTATTTTAGGTTAGGTCTTTTGAGTTAAAATGGGTTTGTTTTCGGTTATTTTAGAAACAGATTTTATTATAATTTTTTTGAGTTAAATAGGATGATTTGGAATATTTTGTGAGTGAATTGGATATAACTAATATGATGGTTTTAAACTAAAATTGTTTTTAAATTGTTTGAACACAGGCAACTTTAATAAAACTTGGTTGCCACTATTTATGAATTTCTTTGATAGTTAGAATGACTTTAAGTACAGATTATAAAACAATCAAACAACATATATGAATTATTTTATGATTTGAACAATTAAAAATCCTATTTAAGACCCTAAACCAAGTAAATACTGTCAAGACCTATATAATGAGCCTAAAAATGAAAAAAGCAGATATCTATTACTCTCACTTTTATGCTTTAACAATATGGTTAATGTTTTTGGAAATAGTAGTAGTAAATAATCTATTTGTTGAAATAGACTAAGCTTACAAAAATTTCGCAATGTGAAGACTTTCATGAAAAAAATAGTTGGAATCAAGCTAATTTCTCTAATAATTTTTAATTTACAACTAGAAACCTGCTATCATAATAGATTTGCTTATTTTGTAAGTTATACATGTAAAATTTATAGAGTCGATTGTGAAGCAATGGTTTTAGGAATGATAAGAAAATTACTTAAATAAAAGATACTTATTGAAGTGCTTCATGTAAAGCAAAGGTGCCAAGGCAGTCATCAACATGAAGTCCTGATGGCATATACACCATTCATGAGATTTTCCAAATTGAAGGTAATAATAAAATAATCTAGAAATATGATTCTTCTGATTTCTGATCGCATTTCTATCCTATTTCCTTCATATAACTTGAACTTCGACTTAATCAATCTGTGGCAGGACAGCAAAGTTCCGACTGCGACCATGTGCTGACCAAGTGTCTACTCTCAGAGACTTTTCACCTGACTCGTACTCTTTGAAGTACTTCTGAGCTTCAGGGATGGCCTCATTACAATTCTGTATAAAATCGCTTTATTTGAAGTCTATCTAAAATTAGCTTTTCCAGGATAAAACATACTTGAAAGTCTCTTCATCCTGATGAATTTCGCTGTTGTTCACCACCCGTTGGCCTTCAATCCAAGAACCTGCAGGAAGAATCGGAATTCGCAGACTTGCTTCAAGACTACTTAAAAAGTATTTTTCGTTTTTTCTAAGCTTTTATATTTGGTCTCCACGCTTTAGAATTTGAAAAATAATGAAATAGAATAAATTATATTTTTCTTAAGTTTTCATCTGGTTTTAAGGCTTTATAATTTCCTGACAAAAATCTTTTAAAAAATCGCGAAATTATTCAGGAACATTAAAACTCTAAATATTTTTCAATATCTTTAATCATGTTAAAAGAACAAACATAATAGACTATAAAGAAAAAATTGAAAATCATAAGATTTTTATATTTTAATAGAAATTTTTACATTGATATGCTTTCCTTATTAAAATATAATCTTGATTTAATTCTTTAACTTGGGTGAAAGGCTTGTTTTACTAATTAAATATAATCTAGATTTAATACTTTGACTAAGGTGAAAGGCTTGTTTTACTAATTTAATTATAATCTAAATTTAGTTGTTTAACTTGGGTGAAAGGCTTGTTTTAATAATTAATTGATAATAGATTTAATTCTTTAACTTGGGTGAAAGACTTACAAAAACTAATAACGACAAAGAATTTTCTAATTCTTCCTTATTCTAAATTATCTATCGAATCAACCTCCATTCTTATATCCTTCCAATTCCGACCTTCATCTAAAACCTTTTCTAAAATTTCATTTCTAATTTCTCCAACATACTCAGTCTTATTTCCCTCAAAATCTTCAGCCAGTACTTTAAAGCAACAACGATAGAAAAAAAATCTCTGAACATCACTAAACCTTTCCTTACAAACCAAACATTCAGCTTTTTCTTTTTCTTCTGTAAAGATAAAAATTCCGAAGCCAAGATTTTTAGCGACAGGATATTGAAAAGCTTCACAATTTGAATTGGAACATTTAGCCAATAATGAAAGGCCATTATATAAGGTTTTCCATTTGGGTAAAGGGTCAGCTGCCTCTGAAAAAATAGGCTGATTATCATCATCAAGTCTAAATTCAAGAGGAGGTGGCGATTTTAATATTTCATTAAGGATACCAAAAGGGTTTTCATTATTTAATGGTTTTGGCATTTGAAATCTTATTTGGTATTCGATATGAGAGTCGTTTTTTATTCCATAAAAGTTCAAGTCTTTATCATCTTCTAAATCTTGGTCATCTCTGAGCCAAATAAGGTAGTTTATTGGTTTTCTTTCGATTTCGGTTAGATATTGCTTTACTTTTGAGATTTTATCAGTTATATCGAAGTAGCAGTAAATTGCATCTTCCATTGGAGTCCAGACTGTAATAAAAATCAAATTTATATCATAAACTGACTCCTGAACTAGTTCTATCTCAGTATCAGTAGCGAAATCTGCTAAATTCCTATCAAGCGGCAGAATTGAAGAGTTATAAGCTAAAGCGAAATCCCTCATACAAAATTCTAAAGATTTATCTTTCGCTGATACTAAAAAACTGCAGATAAGATCCTGAACAGTTTTCCTAAACGCGAACATGACATGAGTCCTAATTTTTCCCTGAGGAGTGTTGATGAAGAATCTCAATGTAAAGTTGTTTTTGGACCCGACTTGGAAATGACTGATGTTTTTTTCTAAGTTCATTCTGATGTACTCAGGGTCAGTGATTCCACCGCTTTGATATAAAGTCTGGTCTGGGCTGTAGATGCCTGTTAATGACTCGATATCTTCTTTCAGTTGGTACCAAGAAGAATATGTTATCTGATACGTCCCGGTCAATGTTTGGAATGTTAGAGCTCTTTCCATTTTTATTATTATAGGGTTTATTAGATGATGGGTTGCAGGAATTATAAGTTTTTGATAAATTTGATTATCTATGCAGTATTTAATTAAAATGTGAAAATTTTTTTATAATAAATTTTAATGAGTTTGTTTAGAAATGATGATTTTTATGAGAATATTTTGATTTAAATGAACCTAGTTCAATTATATTAAATCTTTATGAATTTCTCACAATTTGATTTAACTAGATGAATTTATTTCGAACAATAAAATTATTTATGAAATAAAAGCTTAGTTTCATTGAAAAGCTTAAAGCTTTTTCACATTTTTTCAATCTGAGATTCTTTCCAATCATTTGAATACTATTTCAAGTCTTCTTTAGATAAAGTAATGCAAAGCCTTATATTTTAAAATCGAATATTGAAAAACACACTAATATTTTGAGTTTGACTCAAAAGAGAGAAAAATTTTAATTGATTTTTATTCTTTTATTTACACATCAAAATAAATCTGTGAATGAAATGCTTTGATTTGGCTGAAACTATTTTGTGTTTTTTATGTATTAAGCCTTGTTTTTAGTTATCAATAAGTAATATTTCCGAAAAATAAATCGTATGATAAAATTACCTAACTTATTTATCTTTAAGTTTTAGTGGCTAATAGTTGAATTTTAGTTTTTCTGCAGTTCTTTTTATTCATTTTGATTAAGATTCAAACATAACTAGATTCAAGATATCGGATAGAGTAGTCTTATTCAATATTTAATTTCGCATTTCTGAATAAATTAGGGATGTCATCAATGCAGTTACTTTCGATATATTGAAGATTACTCTAAAATCAAATTGACATTTATAGATTCGGTAAATATTTTATTTTGCAATAATGCTAAATTTAAAAGTTTCATGAGATGCTTATGTGAAATATCATAAAAAGCTACTTTAATTACTATCTAAGTATTAACTATTCATTAATTGCTTACTGTCCTCGAATGTTTCCCTACTATTTTTTTCATATATCTGAGAAAACTCTTCGACTTTAGTGGTTTGATTGGTTGAATTGTATAAACCAATAAGATTTTCATAAGTAGATAATTCAACTCTTTTTCTAACTTGATGCTCTTTCATAATGTCCAGCGACATAAGATAATAATCCTCAGCTTTTTTATGGTTTTCTTGTTTCATAAGCAAATGCGCATAATTATTATAAAGACAAATCAAACTCTCTGCATTGATCGGATCAGCTTTTTTTTCAACCTGAATTCTTTTCTTAAAAACATCTTCAGCCTCAACAAAATTTTCTAATTTTATATAAAGAAGTGAAAGATTATTCAAAATAACTGAAATATCATGATGATCTTCAGGAAGACTCACTGAAAGACTATCAAGACATTGAAGATAAAATTCTTTTGCTTTCAAAAGCTCATTTTTTTGCATTAAAACATTACCCAAGTTGTTGCAAGTTGAAGCCAAGTCAGGATGATGCTCATTTTGAATATTTTTATCGATTTCCAAGCAAATTCTAAAAAATTTCTCAGATTCTTCAAGATTTCCTTTTTCAAGATGAATAATTGCAAGGCCATGATAAGTCTCAACCATTTCAGGATGTGTTTCAACATTGAAATGCTTTTTCTGAACCTCAAGACACCTTTGGTAATATTTTGTTGATTCTTCAAAATTTTCTTTATGAAGGTAAATTTCTCCTAATTCTTTCAAGGTTTTCATGTAAGTAGGACTGTTTTCTTGATCGATTTCTAAGCTTTTCAGGTAATATTTTTCTGAAGAATCTAAATTTTTTTGTGATTTGTAAAAATCTGCGAGTTTAGAGTATGTTTTTGATAGGGTCTTTTCGTTGATAGTGTTGTTTTCTTGAATTGTTACACTTTTTTCCAAACAATTTTGAGCGATTTGAAGGTCGTCTTGTGCGATGAAGAAATCTGCGAGTTTTTGAAGATTTGGTACCAAAGATTTTGATCTATATGAAGACCTTTCAATATCATTCAGTGCATTTCGGTAACAATTTTCAACTTTATTGTTAAATCCTCGATTTTCATACTTTTCAGCAAGTTTAAAATAAGTAGAAATTTTTTCTGATACTTTTTCAGGTTCTTTTTCTTCATATATTTGTTTTTGAATTTCTAAGGTCTTTTCACTTTTAAATTCGTTGACGTTATCGTAAAGGTCCGAAAGTTTTTTTAGTAAAACGGTGGATATCGAGTCTTCTGCTTGTTTTGAGCAGAATTTTTCGATTTTTTCTAATATTTTTTTAAGTTTTTCTAGATCGTGTTGAATATATTTATAACCTGCAGCTAGGTTTAGGAAAAGTTTTAATTCTTCTTCTTTGTTGATCTCAAGTTCTTTTGTTAATAATTCAATGCGGGCAATCATTTCTTCTTGTTCTTGATATTTGCTTTGATTTTCAATTAATTGTTCATTGATTTCGAATTTTTCATTGTACTGTTTTAGAAGAGCCTCTTTGTTTTCATCTTTATTCTCTTTCTGAGAACTTGAATTAATATTATTATCATTCAGATTCAACACTCTTCTCTCAATTTCACAATCATCAATATGTTTAAAGTTTTTTTTGCTAATCCCAAGCAAAGCCAGTCTTATTCCATTTGGCCAGCCTTTGATTTCATTAACAAGTTCGTCAATATCAGTGGTTTTAGAGTATTGAAGCAAAAATTCCTTTACAAGTCTATCATCTAAAGGTCTAAGAATGAAAGCATTACGTGATTGAAGATCTCTTGATGTATAAAGGTACTTTATATTTAATTTTTTTATGTATAATTTTTTTAAAGCATCTTCACTTTCTAAGAAAATTAGGATCTTTTCATCTTTAATTGACTGTAGATTTTCGTGAATTGTTTTATTTTTATTTGAAGATTGTAAATCTGATAGGGAAGAATTAAGATCATTTATATCTGTATCTATTGAATTTGAGTTGATTTGGTAGATTATTCTGTATTCTGAATAGTAATATTCACAGTATTGGTAGCCTAGCCAGGTTTTTCCGGATCCAGCATTTCCACATAAAATTATTAAATTTTCTTTTTCAAATCTCTTATGAATTTCTTGAACTTCTGAGTCTCTATCAATCATTTCATAAAATAATTTATTAAATTTCATAACCTTCACAATTTTCTTCTTAATATTAATATCTAACGCATTAATACTTGTATGAATTATTTTCAGAACACGACTATTTTTTTCTCGCTTCTCAAGGTTATGTAACTTGCTCAATGCCTTTTCAGAAATGACCTTATTTTTATTTAACCTTATATTTTTCAATAATTTAGCACACATGGCTCTAATCTTCCAATCATCACTTGAAATTTTTTTTTCAATTATATCAAAAATCTCTGTTGAAATAAATTTATTTGACACCCTTTCTTGCAAAATATATTCAATTATATTATCAATCAAAATGATAATATTTTCAGTCTTCAACTTATCCAAAACTTGTAATTCAGCTTTCAGCATATCTTCAATATTTTTCTCGGTTTCAAGTTTATTTTTCTCGGTTTCAAGTTTATTTTCCTCGGTTTCAAGTTTATTTTCCTCGGTTTCAAGTTTATTTTCCTCAAATATACTATAAGTTTCAAATATTATTTGGTAGTTTTGAAAACTCATTCTAAGATTTTCAATAGTCTCCTTAAAACTGTTTGCTATTTTCCTCAATGCAGCAGCCAGATTGCAATTTCTAATATCTGATATAATATCAATTAAAATTAAACCTTTATTATATAATTGTTGAATTATACCCTCTGTGCTTTTGGCATCTGTGACTAGTTTAATTATTATCTTTAAGTCAAGACTTGTTGAAATTCTAGGATGTTTTTCTTCACGTGCATCAATAAGTTTCAATGCTGTACTTAGTTTTTCTTTTATTTTTTTTTTTTCTTCTGAGGTAAAAACTACAAATCCTTTGTTTTTGATAAAATAGGCATAGTAAAATTTTCGCATAATTCTTACAACTTTTTCTGCACTTTCTATTTTTACACAGTTCCAGATACTTGACTTGTCAATATATTTTAAAAGTATATCTGCTATTGCATAAGGGTGCTCACATAGATGTGGTTTTATTAGACTGAGTTGATTTATAATTTCTTCATCAAAATTGGTATCTTTCATTAATATTTGAATTTTTTTTGCTAGTTCACTTGCTTTTTGTTGGGTTTTGTTTTCTAATTCACTTGGGTCTATGGATTCGTTGTTATAATTTTGAAATTTTTTATAAGAATCTATAACTTTTCCTTTACAACAGAGTTTAGCTCTTATTTTAGCACAAGCTCCTGAACCTAACAACCCTGGGCAAAGGCTGAGCTGAAGAGTTTCATAGTTGATAAATAATTTCCTGATAAAGATTGAAGGAAACTTAGCCATCCACATGAATTTTTCACAACTCAAATTTGATGAGGGTATCACACATCTGCTGGACTTGTCCTTAGACTCGATTGCTGCCTCGACTTGTCCATTAAAGATTGAAAAAAGAATAGAAATTCCTGCTTTGAGCTCTAACCGAACCTGGTTATCCATTTATAACCTCATATAAATGGTTTGGGTTATAATGAATTAGGTTGAAAAAGTAAGAAAATAATGGATTTTGTCTTTAATTTTGGTATTTTGAATATTCTACATTTTGAATATTTTGTAGAACTATATTATATAAGGAAAATGGATGAGGTATAGGAATCTTTTTAAAGGTTTTTAGTTTAGTTAAGACACTTTTATAATTGGTTGAAGTTTGAATCTGTAGTCTTTTGAAGATTCATAATCAAACTATCATTTGTTTCTTGAATTTTGAATAAGTAGCCTTAGAAATATCAATATAAACAATCAAGATTAATTATCTCAGAATATTGACTATTGATGATAAAAGTAGCAAAAAATTAAGCGTAAATTTCGCTAATCTAGATTCTTTCATTATTCATTAGAATAATAATCTTTAAATACATTCCTAAAAATCAACCCATTCTCTCTTAATCCATGAAACCATTCTCTCCCAAACCACTATCTAAAACTAATTCTCACCTCCAACAAAAACAAAAATTTCTTCAATCCTAATTAAAATAACCCTATCTACTTTCCACACCTCTTATTAAAAGCCTGAGCAAAGACTTCCTTAGCTCTACGAGTGACTCTATTAAATTCAAGTTGTTCACCATTCGGTCCTTTCAAATAAAGTAAGTCCCACCCATCAAATTCATTTCCTTCCTGTCGTACCATGAAAGTCCTTACCTCTCCCTGGGGTCCTCTTGAGACTCGATTGAATCTAACCTTATCAAATCCTCTTTCAACAGCTTTTGCTTCTAAGTCAATCGCGAACTGTTCAATATCGACGTCATCTTTCAAATAAAACGAGATGTGCATTGAATTGACGATGGCAGGACTCGAGGCCTGATTGAAGGCCTGAAAAGTTTTGCCTTCTTCGTCAGCGGAGTGGTATTTAAGCAGCTCTATCACGACGTTGTCGAATTGAATGAACCGCACGTCGAGTTCATCGGAACCGTCTCGTAAGTTTGGAACGAAAGGCTGGTGATCGATTTCTTCTTTTTCTAGAAGGGCGTTGTGGATCTCTGGACCTTTGAAACCGTTTCCGGTGATTATTGGAGTTCCTCCTAGGACCTCGGTGTAGAATTCAAATGCACGCTCCATGTTTTCGACTGTTATTCCGATGTGGTGAACACCTTGTAAGTGACCTCCTAAAGACATTTATTAGGTGGAGCGGAAAATGGAAAATGGAAGAGGATTTCTGATGGTATATTTAAATTTTTTATTAGGAATGGTTTAAGTGATTTGTTTTGAGAGTTAAATATTGTTTTGAATTTAGTTAGGAGGATCTATTAGGATTAATAATATTAATCATCTAAAATAGCTACAAAAGATTATTATTATTTTATATTATCTGATAAAGGACTTATTCTTTCTTTCTGTCAGCAATAATCAGATAATTTTGCTTAGTTATCATGACCTTCAGTTTTACTTAGTATCTCTAAATTCCCTATTAAATGAAAGACATGCAGTTCATAAAATCTTTTCAATTACTTACTAAAAATAAGAGTTCTCTATAAATTATCATGAATCCTTAATAATCTTATTTTATTCAGAGCAAAACCTTCTATAAATAAGAAATATTTCATATCAAAGTTCTTTGACATTTATTGTTTTAGACTCACATTAGATAAACTTTTATCAGAATTAGCTTTTTGAAGAGATTTATAAAATATTCGACCTGCTTTGCTTTAATAATATTGATTTGGTTTATAAAATAATTATAGAGAGAAAGGCTTGGCCATATCAAGAAATCATTTAAGATAAGTATCTATGCTCTCTAGGAAGTTCAGTGTGTTTCAAACAAACTATTTGATGAATAATATATAGATAAAATTAGGCAATCCTGATATTCAAAATTTCTCCGATCTCCATTTATCAAATAATAAAGAATTGCCATCTAGTAGATGCTCTAGATGGACGGAACTATCATTGAAAACCAATATTTTGTAAAATCTTGCAAATGCTGTATACTAGGCTAATTGATAGCCAGATTATCCTACCATTAATTAATCAAAAAAACAGTCCATCTTAGAAAATTTAACATCATCCTAGATTGGCTGATTTTTTATATTTTGTATAAGAATCTGATTAAATACTAGATCAAATTTAATTCTGAATTTTTTTACATTCCAAGTTGTATTTCTTGATAAATTAAGCAGATAAAATTAAAAAATTAAAGGAAATCGAAAAGAACATACTGATAATCTAAAAAATTAAGAACCAAAGATGACTGAATGAATCGCTGAGAAGATATTTCAAACTTTTAAATTAATTCAAGTGTTTTAGTACACTTTTAACATCCTAATCATAAAAATGGAATCATCACACAAAAAAACTCCTTCAATTTCCCTCTCAAATCCTTTGGTAGTTTCAGAAATGCTTAAAACAACAGTAAACTATATCATAAAATCAGAGCACGGAGAAGAAATCCATGAATCAACACGAACATATGAAGAATTCATCCATCTTCGGAAACTCTTAGCTCAAAAATGGCCAGGAACCTTCCTACCAGCGATACCGAGTAAGTCTTTTTTGAGCAATTTAAACACAAAATACATAAAAACTTACAAAAGACAGCTTGAAGAATTTTTCAGCTACACCCAAACAATCCCTCATCTCTTCGAAAGCGAAGAATTCCAATGTTTCCTAAAATCCAAATCTCCCTTCACCTTAAAGCCAAAATCCGACCATTCCGAAGTATCTCTAAACCACCAGGCAATATTCCACGAGTACATCGGAAGAGCCTTAAACCCCGAGTCACTATCATCTTTAAAAGACCACGAAACCCAACTTCAACTTTCTCTTCAATCAATAATCGACATGCGAGACAAAGCAGAAGTCCTTTCAGAAGACTTCAAAAAGTTCCACTCTTCCTTCGCCAGTGCTTTCAACTCTTTAGAAAAAAATGAAAAGTTGTTAGTCACTTCAGAAGACTCAGAAGATCTTTTTTTTTATCCAGATCTTCCAAATGTAAAAAATAACTTTTTTGAATTCAGTTCTTGGGCAGAAAATGAAATTTTACAGATTGAAGCCATGCTTGAAGCAGTTGAATTTGTTTGGAAATTGCAGAAAATGCAAGATGATATTGAAAGTTTTCTTTTAAATTGCAGAGCTGAACTGGAAAAAATTGATAATAATCGAGTTTCTTTCACGAAATTGTTAAGCTTTAAGACTAAGGAGAAATTTATTAGGGATAAAAATTTTGATATTGCGAATAAGGAAAATGAAAAAATGAATTTGAGGAATTTTCAGACTATTGTTGCTTTGAGGTTAAATGATTTGGAAATTCCGAGGTTTAAGGAAGATAGACTTGCTGGGTTTGGGGTTATGAAGGAAAAGTTTAATGAGATTGTGAAGAAGTCGGTGGAAACTTTTACTTTTGCTGCTAATAAAACTTTGGCTAATGTTTCGAGAAGTAGGTTGAATAGTACTTAGATTAGGATGGAGAATTTATTGTTATTTAGGATTTAATTCTAGGAGATAATGGATGAGAATAGGACTTTTTTAGAGGGTTTAGATGAGCGAAGGATTAATTTAATGTTTTTTTTTTGAAAAAAGTGAATAAATGAGAGAGTTAATTCTCATAACCTTTTATCAATCCTTAACCACTTCATAAATCTCCATAATTCCAATTCTTAACATAATAAAGATTAAATCTTAAATAAATCTACTCAACTTTCCTATTTCCAGAATTCTCAAGTTTCTTCTGCAATAAGTTATTCTGAATCTTCAAATCAACACACTGACTTTTCGATTTAAACAACTCTCTTTCAAACAACTCACACTTATCACATCCAACCAAAATTTTCTTATCTCCTCTCAAATGAAGTTCTTTATGGTGACTTCCAAGTCCAATCCTCTTCAACCCTTTCTTAATTTTTTCCTTCACATTTTTTTCCTTTCCTCCTGCATAAAAAATGCAAAGTTTTACATCTTCAACCATTTTAAGCCATTTAATTTCATCGAATTTCCAATGATTCCTCTGAAAGTTTTCATAAAGTTTATCAATAATTCCAGAAATAATTTTTGAGTCTTGAGTTTTACTATTTTCCAACAAATTTACAATGATTAATGCTGAGTTTGTTTGAAGTAAGTTGAAAATTTCTTGAAATGATGATGATGTTAGCAGGTTTCCGGATAAGTCGAGGACTTTGACAAAGTCATCGTAAAAGAGACCATGGGTTAAGTTGATGAGTCCTTTGTCGGTGATTTTATTGTGAGATAGGTTTACTTCTCGAAGTCCACCTAATTGAGGCGCAGGATGACCGTTTCTCAGCCCATGACTCCACTCAAGTTCAACCTGGCAGCTATTAACTCTAGAAATAACACGACTAACAATATCACACCCATCATTTTCCAACAGATTAAAAGACAAGTCTATTTTCCCAAGTTCTTTCAAATCAATTCCATTACTAAAAACATTCAAATCCTCATCCCTTAAATCACATTTAGTAATTTGTATCTCAGCAAGACTAACAACGACTTTCAAGCAATGATTCATCATGATCCAAGCCTTGGAATCAAAGTGAAAACCTTGAATTTTCAAAGAAACAAGGCATCCTTTATTCTGAAAGTTGAAAGAAAATCCTTCTAAAAGTTTTCCAAGGTTGTAAAGTGAATGATTTTGAGCAAGTTTCGATATTTGAACTTTTACCGTCTTGTTCAAAGAAGACTTCGCAGGTCTTGAAGACTGACTAGGACTTCCTTCAAGTTCTAAACAAGATATACAAGGAAGTATCTTCAATCCTTCCACAATTAACGAAATATCTAAAAGCTCTGCTTTGTCAAAGTTCAACCTGAACCTTCCTGACTGTATAAAAAGAAAAAAGTCTTTAGGAAGTCGATGGGCGTAATACTGACTCATTATGCAAAACTTTTCAAATGGTGTGTCTTTTGTTTTTTTGTTTAACTTGACCAGCATTGTTTAATTAATAAGAAATGGTTATTTGTTGCTTTTACGACGGAAAAGAAAACCTTCTAAATGCAGGTCGATTTGTTTCAGTGATCGTGATTTTGATGATTCGATTAAAGAACTCAAGTTTTTAGGAGAAGGAAAAACTGGAGATTTTCGAGATTCGCCTCTTGACTTGAAAAGCTTTAGTTTCGCTGTGTGGATGTTGACTGGGATTAGAAGTTGCTTCTTTATTTTTGGCTTACGTGGCATGCTTAATCGTTTAAAACGCTCGAAATCTACGAAGAAATTTAACTCTTGATTTAACTTTATTGTTGGAGGTCTTTGAGGGCAAAGGTGAGGAAGAGAATCGTGCTTGCTTCGGATTGGGTTTTCGATATCGGGGTGGGTTGGAGAGTTGATGTGAGGATGCATATAATTATAATAAATATCTATTTCCCGAGATTAACATAATTCGGATAATTTGCAAACACAATCTGTGTTTTATAGCTTCCAGGCCCAGGGACTTTCATGCAACTGCTTTCTTTTTTCTTATCACCTGCAAATGTCCATTGAGGTCCGGACAATGTTGAAATTTTTTCATATGTTCCAGGTCCTGGATTTGCAATAAGATCTTCATTCAAACTTTTATATTCTTTTCTCTGTTTTCCAACGATCCAAGCAGGAGATTTTTCAAAAACGATGCTATTTTTCAGTTGATATTGACCCGGTCCTGGGACTGGGTCCTTTATTTTTACTTGAAATTTAGGTCTGATTGAAAAGCTAGGACCGTCTTTCTTGTCCCTAATTTCATAAACACCTGGCCCAGGAACGGAATTTTTCCTATTTTTCGGAATTTGATAAAAGGTATTGATCCTGACTTTTAATTACACAGATTACTTCCCCTCTGTGGACTTGATTCCGGGCTAGAATCTGGGAAGTTTTCCGCAGCTGAGGCTGTTCTTCTTTTTGACTTCATCTGAGATGAACAGGGTGATGGGTACCTTGGAGTTTGATAAGATCTGAAGCCACCCTCCCCTGTACACAGTCCATCTCTACCGATTTTCCCAGCCCTGCTTAAATCTTACAACGTCCAAGAAGGTGACGTGGCATTCAAATTCGTTGAGTAGCTTCCAGGTCCAGGAGTTAAATTTTCAGCAGTCCAGGGTTTTCGCTGAGATGAGCCAAGCCTGTATTTGGGCGAACTGAAAAGGTTTGAAGTGTTTGGAGAGTAAGACCCTGGTCCTGGAGATTCCTTAAGCGGCATGTAGTACTTTTTCCCAGTAAAAGAATAAACAGGAGGACTATCCTTCATTTATTTAATACAAATCATTTATAAACACCCTTAATCTCATCAAGTTCCTTAATCGCATTCAACAAATAATAATTTGCATCATCTTCCTTCGTATAAGTATAAGCAGGGAAATTCGGGTCCTTCCTCTTCTTCTTCGCAATAACTTCACTACTATAAAACGGTTCAGTTTCCTCAAACTTATCAAAATTCGACGTATCATCCATTCCTTTCAACTCAGGAACCCAAGGCGGTCTACTTTTTCTAATATTTTCCCAATCAACTCCATTAAAAAACGGGTGTCTTTTAATCTCTTCAGCTCCATGAAGTCCAAGTCGATTTCCAGAATCACTTACAAGTTTTCTAATCAAATCAGTAACTTCTCTTGATAAATTCGCTTCTCTCGGAATGACAAAAGTTTTCTTCCAATGCAAAATTTTCTGACAAGTAGTGCTTGGGTCATCAGCGAAAAAAGGCGGGTACCCGACGACCATTTCATATAAAATAACGCCGACGCTCCACCAGTCGACGCTTTCGTCGTAGCCTTTGCGGGCGAAGACCTCTGGAGCGATGTAGTCCGGAGTGCCGACTGTTGAATAAGCGAGTTTTCGGCTTCTTTTGAATTCGGTTTTTCTGTCGAGAAGTTGCTTGTATTTTGCCTCTTCTTCGAATTTTGTTAGGTTGCTGTAGGGACTTTCGAAGTTTATGTCACTTTGCTTGCATAAACCGAAATCTGATAATTTTACGTGACCTGTGTTGTCGATTAGGATGTTGTCGGGCTTTAGGTCTCGGTGGATGTAGTTTAACTTGTGAACGGATTCTACTGCTAGGATTGTCTCTGCTATGTAAAATCTTGCCTCGAGCTCTGGAAGGATGTCTCGTTTTATTAACATTGTCATCAGGTCACCTCCTGCCAGGTACTCCATCACCAAATAAAGATACTTCTCATCCTGAAAGCTAACCTTCAAGTCAATAATCCAATCATTTTTCGCCAAAGCAAGAACATTCCTCTCAGCCCTGACATGAGTCGTCTGATTTTTCTTAAGCATTTCAGCCTTATTCATCTTTTTAAGTGCAAATATTTCACTAGTCTGTTTATGCCTGACAACTCTAACCTCTCCAAAGGCTCCTCTTCCAATAAGTGTGAGAGGTTCATAATCAAAAATATTGACCCTTCTCCTTTTATTCCTAAGTACTTCTGCTTCCTTCTTAAAGATCTGGTTCTTAATGAGTTCTTGTTCTACATTCGAAAGTGAAAGTTCAGTCATTTTTTGACCAAGTTCTTCCCAAGCTGATTTCTTAACACTTTCTTCTTTTTTAATCTTCGAGTAGCGCATCTCGATGTAAGACTTGGCAGCTTGAGCCTTTTCTTTTGTCTGAGAAGAAATGACGACATCTTCCTTCTGATCCCTTTTCCTCGTCGGAGTGACTCTAGAGTTGTCCATTTAGACTATTTAAAAACCATTTAAGTGAAAAAAGATTCTAAACGTTTTTCTAATTCTTCAGCTTTTTTCATCATTTTTTGATATTTTTGTGAATTTTGAGTTAAACTTGTAAGTTCTTTATAGTCTTTTATTGCCAGCAGGGCTTCTTCATGGTTTTTATTCAGTTTTAACGAAAATTTGCTGATGTAGTATAAAAATTTGCCCTTGGAACAAAGAGAAAAGTTACTTGTTTGGCCTCTTCGAGGAGATGTTATTGTTGATAGTGGAATTGAACTTTCTTCATCGAGTTCTGTTTGGATTGAAAGTCTTTTGAAGGCGCAAAATTCTTTAAATTTTGGATTTGGTTTTATTTTTCTTCCGCTGGAAGATTTTTGATCGATGTTCGGGTTTTGAAAAGGCTTGAAAGGGTTTGAATGAGACTCGCTTGGACTTACTAGACCGGAAAAGTCTTTTAGGTTTTTTTGGGATTTTAATTGGGTTATGTAGGGAAGTTTCAGTGATGCGAATGGAGGAATGAATCTGGAGAAAAGTCGTAGAGTGAAAAAACATTTGTTGTATAAACGGTTTTCGAATAGGAGTTTGGAGTAGGCTAGGTTTACTTTTACCCAGGTTTGAATAGGCATCTGATTAGACTGAACCCTCGCAAGTAAAGACTTAAAAATATTTTCCTTATTCAAAGGTTCAAACTCAATCAACTTGAAATAAGCCGCAATTTCAAGTCTAGACGAAGAAATCATAGCCCTTAAATTATTCACCGCTTCATGTCGATCCCCCATCAAAAATCTAATCTCAGAACAAAGCAAATCAGCCGTGGGTTTATGCATTTCAGAAACAATCTGACACTTTTCCAGCGCTTCAGAAAGTCTTCTTCTATTTTTAATATTTTGCTGAATTTCAAGCACAACATGCATAAAACCTTGAAGTCCCAAATAAATCTGCCGAACTTCTTTAAATTTGAGTTTATTATTGTTATCCAAGGTCTTCATCGCTTTAACAGCGTATTTAAAGACTTCAGGCAATTGCCGTGTGAAGAGATAAGCTTTAACCAGCCAAAAATAAAGTTTTCCTTTTCTAGAATAGTCTGAAACACGAAGAAGTTCACGAAGAGTCCCTTTCCCGATACCTGAAAATGCGAAATCTTCAGAAAGTACGCAAAATTTTCCAAGGTAGAATAAAAAGACTGGGTATTGAGGATGTTCCAGGAATTTTTTATGAAGTAAATCGATGGAATTGGTGAATTTTCCTGTTAAGTAGTAGGATTTCGCGAGTTTCATGCAGAAGAGGATGTAAAAATGATCGAAATCGTCTGAGGTTATTTTGAGGAATGCTTCACTTGCGATTTCTAGACATTTTTCGTAGTCTTTTAGGTGTTTGTAGAAACTCCAGCAGAGGTAGTAAGGCTCTGGTCGTTTGGAGTAGTTTGCTATTAACTCGAGTAGTAAAGGACCTGCACTTGGGTCGTTTTCTCGCATGTAGATCACGCTCCAGGCTAGGTATCCGTAAAAGTCGCTGAGATCTTTTAGTTGTTTTGCGTAGAATCTACTTGGCTCAATGTCTACCCCTTCAACAAGCTGTCCAGAAACACTAACCATTAACAAAAGCCAAATAGCTTCCACATTAGAACTAAACCTTTCCAACTTCCTGCAACATTTCTTCAAAGCATTCTTAACTCCAACATCATGTCTAGAATTAAAACAACACCCGGTGCTCTCCTCTTTTTTTTCCCTAACATTCTGCGCAACAAGTATCTTAAGCATTAACTTCCAAAGTTTATAATCAACTCTTTCAATCTGCAAAACCTGAGCTTTTTTCAAGAATTCAAGCGACATTCCAAAGTTCTTCCTAAAGCACATCAACTTTCCAGCTTCAAAAAGTTCCTCATGACTCCAATTTTCAATTTCACTTTCAATAAGTCGTTTATCCATCTCAATAAACCTAAGATCAGACATGAAATTCTTCTTATCAGATCCAGAAAGAATACAAAATTCAATAATAGGAAAAGTTTCAGGGTTTTCAAAAATTTCATCAATTAACGTCCCAATTGAACTAAAAGAACTTCCAATGTTGATAATCGAAGGATTTGTCATAGGTACTTCATGATTATTTAAAAACGCTTTCGCGTTTTTAAGTGTAATAGTTCTTTGCTTCAAAAGTGAATTTTTTCTAGAAATTTTTAAAGAACTCTGAAGAACAGCAAGAAAATAGCTGTCAAGTGACATTTCTATTTAACGAAATAAATTATTAACTCACTGAGGAAAAAACCTGGTATTTCTCCTAATAACCATTCGAATGGGATTTTCTTTCCTTCTTCCTTCCAGTCCTTCAATTGTATCCTGGTTCGTTTCCAGGACCCACAAGTCATTAGTAGCAAAAGAACTGAGACTCATTCCTCCAAAGCATAAAAGTCTTGACCCAGAAACAGCAGAAGCGATTCCCCAAACAGCAAGAGGAACATTTCCACAGATATCAACAGACTCCCACCGACAACAAGGAACATTAAAAGCGACGATATCCCCAACAGAGCTCTGTCCTGACCTACTGAACAATGAATCATTTCTGCCACCTACAAATACTAAAAACTTTCCACAAACCCCAGCAGAATGACCGTATCGGGCAAGAGGGGAACTACCTGCAGGTTCTATTTTCAAGAGTTTTACTAAACTTTTATCTGTTCTTGATACTTTTTTCAATGGCTGGATCAGGTGCAGGTCGTTTAAGACTATTCCTAAATCATTCATTCCTCCGAAAATGTAAATTCCTGAGTTTTTTTTGGTGAAGTCTTCATCAAAAACTCCTGGAATGTTGAAGATGTCGAAGTTGTTTTGCTTTAAAATGTTTGGGTGAAAAACGCAGGTCATTGAAAAGGAATGTCTTGGACCTGCCTTTGTTGAGTCTTTTGTGAATTTTAATGGAAACCATTGCATTTGGTCTAAGTGAACTGCTTGGAAATCGCTTAGGACTTCAGAGTTGTTGTTTATTCCTCCGTAGATTAACATTGAGTTGCCTAAGATACTTGCTCCGTGGTTTCGTCGAGGGTCTGCCAGACGACCTAAGGGCTTGTAGATCTTCCAGTGAAGGGATTGAGTGTCGAGAATGTGGATTAAGGGAGAACATGTTCGTGTGTGAAGGGAAGAGTTGAATGCACCCGCTCCTCCGTATACTACTAAAAAGGTACGGAAGGCTAGAGTTGTGTGACCGTCTCTAGGTTCAGGCATCTCCATATCCTTAACAGGGTTAATAGTACTCCAGCTGAGTCTCTCATAATTCAAACATTTCAATTCATTCAGTCGATCCCCTTTCTGTCCCCCAAAAAGGTAAAAATCATTTCCAATGCTAGTCAAAGTTGCACCCACACGACTAGCTGGAATATTTCCATAGGTTCTTTTTGAACTCCAGGAAAATAACACGTTTTTCACTCTTTGCACCTTGTTTGCAAAGTCAACAAATTGGACGTGATTTTCTGAAGAATAACGTTGGATTAGACTGTCAAGAAAAGGAAGAGAAGAGTTTTGATGGTCGTTTAAAGACTTTTTAGGAGTCAGCAAGGCTTGGGATGAAAGGTCCATATTTGAGGTAAAGGCTCGAGGAGGAGTTATGTGAGTTCTTGGACCGATTTTTACTTTAGGTTGAAGCTTGGGAAGTTTCAGGTTTCTATCTGAGATTGATCGTTTTTTAGATATCATTGAAATTAATCAATATATACGAATGTTAAATTTCTGAAATTTCGATTATAATGGGAAACACTCAATCAGAAAACAACCCAAGCAAACCATCTCCTTGTAACTGCAGTTCTCGCAACAAAAGCACTTTAATCCAGATCTGTCTCTGCCCATCAAAATGCAAAGAATGCGCTTTATTCTCATTAAAATACGAATCAAACTGCCCTAAATGCCAAAAGCAATACACCTGTTCAGAACGAGAAAAAATCCGTGAAAAGTACCAAGAAAAATGTGGAAACTGCAACATTAACACCCTGTACTTCGAAATATTTTACTGCAACCATCAAGTTTGCACGATTTGTTACATGAACAACGAGAACTGCCCCATTTGCAAAGTCGGCAAAAAAGAACCTGAAACTTTTCGAATCGAGGAAAAATTTTGTCCAGTCTGTTGTGAATCTTTAACGAATTTCAATCAGAACACCTTAGCCTGCAGTCATCTTTACTGCAACAACTGTTTAAGATTTTACATCCATTCAGAAATTGACTCAGAATACGAAAAAAATGAGATTTTTCAGAAACAAGGAATAAAATGTCTTGAATGTGATGTTTTGATATCTGAAAGAGTTGTTGATCAGCTTATTGAACCACATTATTTAATTAAGTTGATGAAAATACTTAATAAGGATATAATTGAATGTCCGAAATGTTTATTGACTTGTGAGGCTGTTGAAGAAACTGTTAGATGTCAGTGTGGGCATCATTATTGTAAAACTTGCAAAAAAATACCGAGTTCTTGTGACTGTGAAAAAAATGAAAATTTTCAGATTACAGAAGATATGTCGATTTGCCCAGGGTGTAAATCTGTTTATCTTAAAGATGAAAAATGTGACCATGTTTCTTGTGCAAATCCTAAGTGTAAAGCTGAATTTTGCTTTAGATGTTCAGCTTTTCGATCGCCTACTATTAATCATGGAAATCACTACCATCGACCTAATTGTAGTTATTTTGAGGACTTTCAAGGAAGTGATGTTATGATGAGAGATTGCACACAGTGTAGAAAAGCTGGAAAGCTTTGTGCTCGGCCAGGAAATTTAATACTTAAGTAATAAGATTTAGTTTAAAAGTGGATAATCTTGCTCAAGAATATTATTCTGAAAAACTAGTGAGTAAGAAATACAAGAACCTGTTAATTGGCTTGTTAATAATTTACGTATTCAATAATGAATGATTTCAGACGTCTTAATCAACACTCACGACCTGTTAATAATAATCCATCTGCAAATAATCAACAATCTAGAAATATCATGATAATCCATTCATTAAAAACTCGCATCCATGTTAATAATAATCCAAAATCAACGCCTACTAATAATCAATCCATTAATAATCATCATACCCATTAGAAATTTACTCTCAATAAATCATCGAAAATAACTACAAAAATATTGAAAAAGAAGTATTTAGATACCTTCTTTAACCCCAGCTTAGTCCTCTCAAATAATCCTTCAAGTATTAAATGGCTTTACTTCTTGACCTTCCTGACGACCTAGTCCTTAACTACGTGCTTCTTTTCATAGGCAAGGTCGAAGAAATCCTCATTCTTCGCGAAGTAAGTAAAAGCTTCAACGAAAAAATCGAGATGCTGCTTCTTGCCATCATCGAACTTGACCTAATAAAGCTGGAGTCTTTAAAATCTGACGAGCTCTTCACCAGCAAAAGGCCTCGGCTGGAAGAACTGGAAGATTTGATAAAATTTCAGAGTTTTCGCTTAAAATCATTGCCTTTAATTCAAACTCCTGAAAGTTTTGATTTGATGATTGGACAGGGACTGATGTGCCTTTCTCGAAACTCGATTAATTCAGAGCCTTTAGAAGAAATTGATTATTTTTTAAACTATACGATGATCACGGAACTTAAACAAGTGCTTTCCTTGGAATGCACTCGAGAAGTTCATCAAAAAGCGAATGAAATGTGTTTGAATGCCCTGGCATTGCCCGTGACAATCAACGAAAAGCAGCGAAAGCTGCTGAACTGGTTAACCGGTTCTCTAAAAATGTTAGAAATTTTTTTCAGTCTCGAGCCAAACTACCAAAACCTGCAAAAACTCAAAGAAATTCATGATTTTCACGAAAAACGAGTCAGACAAATCAGTCATCATTTCGGTGTATTCCAAACTTTTAACTAATAATTATCATGTCTGCCAACATCAATCGACTCACAATCGAAAAACAGCTTCCCAAAGAAGTTTTCATAAAAAAGCTTCAAATAAGTTCGACAATCTTCGACTTTTCAGACGATTTAAAAGACCAAAAAGGCAAAGCAGAGCGACTCGAGGCACTTCAAGAGCTTAAAGACATGTTAAACGAAGTGAAGTACTTAAACATGTATTTTATTCCTCATATCGAGTTAGTCTTCGAAATGATCCAAAAATGTTTATTCCGTCCTTTAATCGTCGTGAAAAGACAAAAATCCGAATCATCTGAATCAGGCAAAGAAGAAGACGAGGTTTACCGCGACCCAGGCTGGACCCACTATCAAGGAATTTACGAAATTTTCCTGAAAATCGTGATAAATGACTCAACTGACGTGAAAAACCTGAAAATGCTTGTAAATGTCAGCTTTATCCATAATCTCATCGAACTTCTTAACAGTGAAGAGTCTCGAGAACGTGAGTATATCAAAACTATTCTTCATCGACTTTACGTTAAAATCATTCCAAGACGAAAAATCATCAGAAAAGCAATGAGTGAAGTTTTTCTTGCAATGATTCATGAAGACAAAAAATTCAACGGCGCTAATGAACTACTTGAAATACTTTCAAGTCTTATAAGCGGCTTTGCAGTGCCTTTGCGAGAAGAACATGTAAGTTTCTTTAAAATGATTTTAGTTCCACTTCACAAAGTTCATAATTCTCAGACTTTTCATGAAAAACTACAGAGGTGCTCTTTGCTTTACTTTGGAAAAGAACCTGCCCTTGTGTCTGACTTGTTGAAAGGACTTTTAAGGTACTGGCCTTTTGGAAACTCGGTAAAAGAAGGGTTGTTTATTGATGAGTTGAATTGTGTTTTAGAGTTTCATGAAGTGCCTGATTTAGAAGAGTTGGTTCCAAGTATTATGAAAAGAGTCTTTTTGTGTATTTCTGGACCTCATCTGCAAGTTTCTGATAGATCGATGCTGTTCTTTGAGAAAGAGTACTTTTTGACTATGGTCAGGAATTATAAACATATCGCTTTTCCTTTGTTTGTTCCTATTGTAGTTGAATTGGCAGAAACTCACTGGTATAAAATCATTCAAGACTCTTTTGTTGTTATTAAGTCAGCTTTAAAGGAAATTGACTCTAGTTTGTTTGAGAAGGTTTTGACTGAAAATGAGAAATTTGATAATCCTCATGCTTTTATGCATAATTGTCGATCTCGTGAAGATGCGGAAAGGAAATGGGCGAAGATCTTGAAACTTGCGAAGTTGGTTGAACCTGGAATTACTGATCCTGTATTGCCGTATTCGGATAATCATGTTGTCGGATTGAATAATCGGAATGGGATTCAAATTCAATCTAACTTATTAATTCCTCCCATTTAGCATTCCCCCTTGAGTCTAATAAATGGAAAAAGATATTGTGTCTAAGTTAATTGATATGCAAGATGCACATAATCAATTAGGCCAATTGTATGGTCTCATGGCATTGAGTATTTTCCAATTAGGTCTAAAAAATCTGAACGAAATCAATACAGAACAAACCGACTGCATACAAATCCTAAAAGAAACGATTTCAAAACAAAGAAACTTTATCCGTAATCTAGGTCAGCAATCAGGTGGAACCATTTCTGAGTCACTTAATCTAGACATTATTCTGAGTAAATCGAGGAAGATATTAAGAAATAATTCTAAATTAAATTAGCTATTTTTCAGATACTTGGCAAAAGCAGGACTATCCAATATAACCGCACTAATGTTGACTAGCTGTTCTTTATTCTTAATTTCGATTTTTGCCATATCATTTTCATTAAAACTCCAAAAAAACACTTGCTTTTGACCTCCAGATATAAAAATATTTGACTTGTTACTGGTCTCAATATCTTTGACACGATTTGAAACCTTAAGGGAATACTTTGTAACAATAAAAGTATCTTTCACATCCCAAACTTTTACCGTCTTTTCTTCCCCTGCAGAGATTAAAAACTTATCATTAAAGTTGAAGCAAACTGTAGCAACTCCTCCAGAATGCGCTTCTTCTTTTTCAATCCTGCAAGTCTTCGATTTATTCAGAGACCTTAAAAAAATCTTCCCATCACTTCCACCAGAAACAATCCAAGAAGAACTGAAAGAAAAATTCATGCAGTTCATTGAGTTTAAATGAGAAGTGCCTTCATGAGCCTTATCTTTAAACAACTTGTCAAACCCAGAGTCTTTTTTTCCCCAGACGTCAAGATTCCCTTCATAGTCTCCGAAAGCGAAGAAATTTTCATCTTTAGACATCTTCGCAACGACAACTTTCGAGGTTTCTAACCCGACTTCACAAGAAATCTCGAAAGAATTTAAGTCTAAAACAGAAAACCCATGTTTTTTATAAACCAGAAGTAAATTCTCAGATTTTTTTAATAATAAAAGCGCGAATAAGGACTTGTTTGTGTTTTCATGTTTGTATTCATGAAATTTCGTCATTTGTAGAGTCCAGAAATAAACCTTTTCATTTATATCTGAAGTTACGATTAAGTTTTTCTTAAGACTTATTTGAAAAAGCTTCATATTTCTCAAAAAAGTAGGTCTTTGGAAATTTGTGAAGTCTTTTAGATTCATTTCAGGCATATGCACTGGTTTGTTTTTTTGATATAAAAGAGTCTTTTTAATCAGCTTGTTCTTTATACTTATGTCAACTCTTTCTGAAAATAGCCTTGAGTCCATCATTTCAGGGAATTTTCCTAGTTTCGCTACTTTTTGTTGAAAACCACTGAAATTTTGTAGATCTTGGAAAATGTACTTCAAGTGGTTGAGTTTTGGACTTGCTGTTGCCAAGGGTAAGTAAAAAATGCTTTTTAGGTTTTGAACCACTCCTAAGAATACTTTTCCTTTAGAGAAGATAAGATTAATATTTTTCTCTAGTTTTTTTATGGTTTTGTTGATTTTTTGAAGGGTGCACATGACTTGGTGGTTTATTTCTTTGATTATCTTGCTTGATAAGTTTGTTATTTTTGACTTGGCGATGTTTAGCTCGTTTTTTATGCTTAGGAATTTACTTAAAATTTCTTCTAGCCCAGATGAATCAGGGTAAAAATCTGGAATAAAAGTATCATGGCTGCTAAGATGATTGACACAAGAATATTCAAATTGACCATTTGATTCGAATTCATGTAATCGCTTATCTTTGCATCCTTTTACATGACACTTTGGCACTAAAATTTCCATTAAAATTATGGAAACTAATTCATATTCCATACTTTGGCTTAATTGATGTAGTTGTTAAACTGGTAGAATAAAATATTTCCTTAATTATTGATTAGGTTTTTTTTTCGTGTTTTTTACTTAAAAATAGATTCTAAGAATTTTTATAATTGAAGGTACTTAATAACGAAGAAAATCATGAAGGGATATGAATCTTGTAAGAATTTTATTATATGTCCATTACAGGTTTTTCCAAGTCAAGCCTCAAATGAAATTTAAAAAAACGATGATATAAATGGACGGTGAAAAGCAGGAATCCTGGTGGTTTGGTGAGTACCCAAACTATTCCTTAAAAAAGTACCCAGACATGCCAATATACCAACGATTCAAATCAAGTGATCGATCATTCAACAAGATCATAGGAGACTACCGAGAAGCCTTCTGGAGAGACGACAATTGTTTTATTTTTGAATGGTTCGACAGCAAAGAACTAAAAGGAGAAAAGTTCGGCCTGGACCTAAACTCAATCACTTACTTTTACGAGCACTGGTTCACTGATGAAGAAAATATTCACACAGTTGAAAAGTCCTGGCTTTGCGACCCAGTTGAATGGGGATTAATCATCAAGTACTACCCAGATCATGAAGAGCAAGTCACTTGGAATGTTGAAAATGATCAGAAAGTCTTTGAAAAAAAAACTACTTTTGGAGATCAGGTCAAAGCGACGAAAATTGGACAGGTTAATACACCGCAAGGTATTCAAGATTTCACTGAACTCTTTTGGAGTAGTCCGACAGGATATGGAAAGGAAAGGGTTTGGACTTGTGGAGATGATAAGGGAGAAGAGAAGGAGTATAAGGATGGAGAGAAAAAATGGGGAACTTCTGAGGTTGAGGTGGATGATGAAGTCACCAAAAAGGTTTGGAATGAGGATGGAAATCATAAGTGGGGAGAGTCCACTGGAGAAGAAGGTTACGAAAAATGGCATGAAAAATGGGAAAAAACCTCAGAAGGTTCATACGAAGAACTAATAGTCGAAGACCGTTTCCAAAACCGTGGGAAGCTAAGAGTCCGTTCCCAGAGCAACAACTACAAAATAGAATGGGAAGGAACAAAGCCTGTTATAACAATCCCATCTCCAGGAAAAGCAAAATTCGAAACCAGAGATTCCCAAAAAGACTCAATACCCTTACCAGCAGCTCCAGCCAGCAATACCAAAATGATGAAAAAGCCTGAAGGTAAAAAACTAAGATCAGGTCGTCCAGGAAAGCCAAAATCACCTGAAGACTCAAAATCAGAAAAACCTTCTTCAAAAGACCCAAACATCAAAGGACCTGTAATCGACTTTCCTTCAAAGCCCAGCATTTTCCCTCCAAGCGAAATTTTCCGAAAGGACCCAAGACCAAATAATTCCTTTGAAGAGCCAGAGAGCCTTGTAGAGCCTTCTGGTTCTTTAGACCCTCCTTTGAGACTTGAAGCAGGAAAAGCTTCTGACTCAGAAAAGCTTTCAGCTCAGTTGAACTCTTTATTTAAAGACTTGAAAAAAGACCTGTCAAGTCGTTTAAGTGATTTGAAGTCCTCAGAGCCGTTCAAGTCAATGCCGAGTGACTTGGGACTTCTCAGTGAAGACCTGAAGACATTTAAAGACCCGAACCCATTCGACCCACAAGAGTCTCTTTCAGCGATTCAAGCCTTAAGAGACCTTGACAGAAGAGTCCTGGCTTCAGAAAAAGCACTGTTGTCCGGACTTCCTTCATCAGACCAGCTGAAGACTCTGTTCGACCAGTCGTCAAGTGCAGTTCTAGCCCTTGTTCCCACTTTAGACCCTAACAATATCTCTGGAACTCCTGCAGATCTTCAAAAACTTTTAAAGGACTTCGAAAACTCTTCAACTCCTAAAGAAAAAATCAGAATCATCGCCGGTCTTAGTCCAAAACTGCAAGATCTTCGAAGGGCAAGTCTTAGAGATGCGGAAGATCATGAAAAAGAACTTGCACGGGTGAGTTTTCAGATGAGTCCAGTGCTTAAAGCACTGGAAAAAGCTGTTATTGAATCACAGGAAACACTTTTGAAAGTCAAGTCTTCAGCGAAAGATGCAGAAACTTTTGAACCTTTTATTAATGGATTCAATGTAAGAGGAAAAGAATGGAGCAAGTCACTTGATAGTAGACCTTATATTGAAACTGTCCCTTTGGTCGCTGAGTTACTTGTTGATATGGAGAACTTGAAAAAGGAGATGCTTGAAAATGAACTTCAGGTGAAACTGGCTGAAATTGAAGAGAAAGTAAAAGAAATCAATTTGGAACTACTTGAAAGACTTGCTTCGAAACCTTTGGAATCAAAAAAGAATTCTTTTAATTTACAAGAGATTGTCTGTGGTCTCGATGATCAGGTCAACTGTGCAGCGGCTCTTGTTAAGAAAATTCTTGGAAAAGACTTTAAAACTGGAGATTCTCGGATTGATCGCATACCTTGTCTTCAAAATGAAAGCTTTACAGTTGATCCTTTGGAACTGTTGAAAAAAATTTGGATTGATGGAAAGGATGCACTTGGTAGTGTCAATAAAGCTCTGGCTTGTCTTGCTGAAGTTGTTTGTGAAGCTGATGAAAAAGGAAGAATTGGAGAAATTATTGAACGGAATGAATTGGCTGTCACTGGAACCACTCCGAAAAATAAAACTGAAGCTTTTGATCAACTTGGTGTTAGCCTTGATGAATTCCTTCCTTGCCTTCAGAATTCTTCATCTCTTCTTTTAAAATTGTGTGAAAAAGTTCAGAAAACACCGCCGAAGAACCCTGAAAATCTTAAAAATCTCTGGAAATCTTTGATGATTTCGGAAAAAATTACAGAAAAACTCTTCCTCGACAAGTCAGAAGACTACAAAAGTCCCTTAGATTCCCTTCCAGACGACCCAAAAGAAGAAGACCTAATAAAATCCCTACTCCTTTCCGAAGAGCAAAACCTATCTCTTCTAAACAACGACTCCAACATGACAGAATCTGAGCTCTCAGAAATCGACTCATTAGCAAACAAGCGTCCAAAGCACTGTTTTTTTTCAAAAGATAAAAAGCCTCTTCTCCGTTCCTCAAGTATAAAAGTACCAAAAGGTTTAAAATCAATCCGAGGTCAAAAAGGTTCAATCGGAAAGACATTAACAGAGCCTTTCATCGACCTTTTAGAAATTTCCTTCAAAACAGCCTCAGAACTGAAACTTTGGGTGGAAGGTTCAAAGCCAAGTGTTTCGCGTCATTTAGAATCACTTAACACCCAGAAAGAAAAACTAAAGCTTGAGATATCAACCAACTTCGAAGAAGAAGAAACTTTAGAACAACTTCTTAACTACTTAAAATCCCTTGAAGACTCAAAACAAACATCTTATCATTCCCCTGAAACCAGTAAAAATCTAGGAATCCTCGTCCAAAAATCCGAAAAAGTCTTAAACACAACATCGAAGATAATCGAAGCCACCCTCCCTTCAGAAGTCGAAGAGATAAAAAAGCGAAAAATGGCTGAAAATTTGCCAGAATACTTTAAAAGAATCGGTTTTTTCCTCAGTATTTTCTTTAAAATGGTAAAAGACGCAACTGGTGTCGACGAAGGTGGAGAAAACTTAGAAGACGCTTTAAACCAAATGAAAAAAAAACAAGTAGTTTCAATGTTGCCCTTTGAAGCTGAAGATCTTTTAAACCATCTCATAAGTCGAGGAGTGAAAGACTTAAAAAAAATGAAGTTCTTGGTAGGGCTTGTCGGAGATGAAGACGACATCGAAGAAGCTGCAAGGTTGGAAGACATGGCCGAGTCAGTGATGCCTGAACACGTGAGTCACCCTTCAGCTCAAGACAGTCTCGTTCAAATCGACCAGTTTTTACACGGCTTCAAAGAAATCGGCAGCCAAGTCCAAGGCAAGGTCAACGAGTTGATTCAGAAACTTGTTGAAAAACTAGTAAATCCTGAACCACTTGAAAAAGACGTCGCAAATCTAATCACTGCTCTCGAGTTTCAAGCGAAAATCGCGGAAAGAATGGCTCATGGAGATAGTTTAGAATTACTTGAAGATCTTGAAAGACGAAAAGAAGCTTTGCCAGGTACTGCGAAGGACCTGGTACCTTATCTTTGCCAACTTTCAAAAGATTTCGCGGTTTTTGTCGTTGGGATGTTGGAGGATAGTCTGAAAATGACCAGGCCTGAAGAGCAGAAGCTTCAATTCATTATTGGAAAAAAGTTAAAAGCGGCTCCTGTCTTGGTTTTAAGAGAAGTTGAACATTTGTTTAGTGGACCTGATACTGAAGATATGGTTTCTATGATTGTGAAGTTGAATAGGGTCACTGATTATTTCTTGAAAATTCATTCTATTGGAGACCCTGCACTTTACTCGATGTGTAAAAAGGATTTCGCAAGGCTTTCATCGCTTAGCCCTGTGGAAGTCAAGAGTCTTGGAAAGGACTACGCAGATGTCCTTCTTTCTTTTATTGAATCGGATGACTCGTCAGAGTATATTGAAGAAGAGTCGTCGATTAGGAGTAAAAGAACTAGTCTTAGAGGAAGACCTGTTCTTGACTGGGAAACGATTTTCAGGGGAAAGGGTCTTGATTTAGACCCGGGGTTTTTAACTGAAATAATCAACCAAGAGCAAGAACTCGCTTCTCTTTACATCTTAAACATCACCAACGCCCTCGGGTCACAAGAAGTAAAACGAATGGGCATCAGTCTAGTCGACCAATCAAAAGAAATCAGAAACGACTTAGATGTTAAAAGTAAAATCGAGAACTTTTTCCAGTTAAGACTTGAAGAAAGTAAACTTATTTCAACACTTTCTTTGAAACTTGATGCTTTAGCTGAAAGGATTCAAGAACTTGACCAAGAAAAAGAAACTCTTCTCACTCGAGGACTTGCTGAAGTAAAAATTTTAGTTGACCAAAACAACCCGCTTTTAAAGCAACAGGTTTTGTTGTTAGTTGAAAAAGAACAGGAGTACAGGTCTAAATTACCTGGAAATGCTCAGGAGTTCATGATTAGACTTGCAAATCGCACAGCATTAGAAAGAGAACTGCAGAGGATTAAAGAGGAGTCTAAACCTGCTGATAATGAAAATGAAGAAATGATCAGAGATTTGACTGTTGTTGAAAATTCACTTTATACTGGACTTAGAGCTTTAAATGGATTTTTGCAGCAGGTTTCAAATGATTTGTTACCTGGGACTAAGTCTTTAAAACATTTAACTGAACAGCATGTTTCTACCTCTGTGCCTGGATTATTGGCTTCTATCAATACTGGCCTTCAGTCTTTACTTGTTTTAGTTCAGGCTCTTGTCGCTGTTATTGAGTCTTCTCCTGTCAGAAGCACTTTAATCGACTTGGTCCGACTTATTCAAACTGAAATGAGAAAAGATGACTCGGATACTGAACCTGTCTTTGCAAATCTTTTCAAACTTTGTGGATCTTTAGATGATAAAAACCTCAGCAAAAAACTTCGGGAAACTCGGAATCAATTGCCTGAAGAAAAAAATGCGATTATTGATTTGGCTTCTATTATCTTTGAAAGTCTTGGTAAAGTACTACCTGCTCGTACTGCTCAGTCTAAATTGCAAAATAAACTGGTTAGAGAAACTGCTAAACTAAGAGATGGAATTGATGAAATTGATTTAAATGATGAGGATTTAGTCACGAAATATATTCGTGAAGCGAATAATTCTATTCTTCCTGAAGACTTGAAAGCTAAAGAAATGTTGGAAAAAATTAAGAAAAATTTAGAAAATATTAGTGAAAAATCGCCTTCGAATATTCCTGAGTGTATTGAAAGGATTAATGACCGGATGAAAGAAGCTGAAAAGATCGAAAGACTTCGAAAAGAACTCCGAGAAAAAGCCTCAAAAGAAATAAACAGACTAAAAGGCGACATCCAAGACAAACTAAACGAAATCTCCACCATAAAAGCAAGTCTCGACGCCCAAAAAAACAACTTAGAAGCTCAAATCGCTTTACTTTCCAACAACGTGAACCTAAACGCATCACTAGTAGAGAAGCTAACATCAGAAGCAGTAGAAAAAGACAAAAACCTCTCAGCCTCAAAAAATTCCCTCTCAGACCTAAAAATGCGTCAAGAGCAGCTCGAAGAAGACCTCGCGCGAACCAACAACGAACTTGACTCAACAAACCAAGAAATAAGAGCTCTCAGGAAAGCCAACAAAGAAAAAGACTCTCAAATCCGAGAACTTTCAACTTCTCTTGATTCATTCCAAATGGCAACTGACAAGTTCTCCTTAGGTGATAAGGAAAAATCTGAAATTCTAGAAAAACTTAGAGAAGAACTTCGACAACTTCGCAATGAACTTGAGGAAAAACAGAAAAAAAATGAACAACTTGACGATGACCTTAACTTAAAAGAAAGACAATTAAAAAAAATTGAGATTGAAAAAAATTCTCAGGACTTGGAACTTGAAAAAATAAAAAATGAAAAAAATTCATTAAAAGCTGAAATCGTTAAAATTGGAACTGATAAAAATGAACTTGAGGAAAAATTAAAAATGAATGAAAATTCTGAAGAAATTAGAAAAATTGAAAGGATTTTAGAGGAAAAACAAAAGGAACTTGAGGAAAGTGAAGAAAAACTGGTGATTGCCAGACGATACCAGATGCTATACCCTGAACTTATTTTAGAAAAACAAGAAAACGAGGCGAAACTTCGAGAAATTCAAATCGATTTCCAGGAAATCCGAAGAAAACACGATGATTTAAAATCAGAAAACGATCAACTCAAGTTCAAAATGAATTCCTTAGAAACCGCTTCAAAAACAGCAGAAGAGTTGTTAAGAGAAAACCAAAAAATGCGTTTAAGACTCAACTTTTTCGAACAAAGCAGCGAAGGGCGAGAGTCCAACGACCTGATCAAGAAAATATCAGAAGACCTTTCAAATAAAGAAGGTCAAATCCGAGACCTTCTTCAAGAAATCGATCGACTGAAAAAAGTCATCGAAGGACATGTAAAAAAATTCCGACTTTCCTTGACGAGAAACTTTTTGATCCGTCTTTGTCACACTTATAAAGAAATGGAACGACAGGGCTTCGTCAAATGGAGAAACTTCAAAAAGTCCTCAGGAGGTCCTTCGATTAACCTGGCCCCGGCACTGAAAGACTTGGAAGAGTCAAAAGATTTAAAAGACGAGGCAAGTAAAGCTGCTGATGAGGTCTTAATTAAAACAGCGGCAGATCTCTTCGCACATAACAAAATCATTGAGAACTACAAAGAAGCTGCGAATGAAAAACCCTTGAGTTTCATTAATGTCTTCAAGTTCCTCGAAGAACTCATGGATAAAAAGTTCGAGTCTGACAAGTTGCAAGTCTCTGAAAGCAAGTCAGTAGTTTCAATGCCTGAGTTCATGATGGACTTTTTACTGAAAACTTATGGAATACAGTCATTGGCTCTTAAGTTTTTAAGTCAGTTTATTGGCGGATTTTATGAGATTTATAAGGAAAATGATCGATATGCTGCTTTTTTTGCAAGAATTCTGCAAATTTTTCACCCTGAACCTGCTCCTTTGAATTTAGCAGTTTTTATTGTCAAGGCTCGGATGGACTTTCACCCTTTGATTGAAAATCATGAGAGAAGTTTGAATGAAAATGAAAGAAAAAAAGATGCAAGTCGAATAGCTTTTGAAAATTCAGGACATGGCGGAAAAGCTTTTTTGGGAGATACGATTGAACTGGTTTATTCACTTTTTCATGATGACCCTTCTGGTGGAGAATCAGTTTTAGAGATGATTAAACCTGAGAAGGTATCTATCGAGGACTATGTGGCTTATAAGATCTGTCATAAAATGGCAAAACTTGGAAAAACACCTGAAATGATTTTTAATCTTCTTGATAAGGATAACGGTGGATCCATTGACTGTAAAGAGTTCTTATCAGGAACTCGTGTCGACCTTGACTTATGGATTTCAGAGAAAAACATCAGCAAACTCATGGACCATCTCACCTGCAACAAGGAAGTCTCCAAAGAAGCCTTCATGAGTAAAATAAACATGAAGTTCCTTCTTGACTGCAACAAAAACCCTTCTTGGACAGTAACAAAATGTGACTTTTTATCTTCTCTTCTCGAAGTTTTCACTCAAAAACAACGAAAAGTCCTGAAAGTTCTTCATGAAAAAGCTAAACCTTCTGGAGTTTTCAATAAACAACTCTTCATCAGCGCTGTTGTCGACCTCGACCCCAGCCTTGACGGGCAGACTATTGATAAAATGTATGACGAAGCGAAAGACAAAGGACCTGAAGTTAGATTGCAAGCCGCAAGTGAAGTTGCAAGCAAATACGCACTTGGAGACCTGAAAAGTTTCAAAGTCAAAGAACTCTTGCAAGAACTGCAAAGAAGGAAAATCGTGAATTCTACGGAAGATGAAACTGTTAGTGTTTCTACTAAAACCAAAAGAATCAGCTTTGTTGAAGGAAATGTGAGGATCGATAGGGATGAAGAGGAAAAAACGATTATTAGGAAGAAGTTGATCAAAAAATTAGTTAAGAGGATTGTAGGGTAATTAGTGATTTTAGGGTTTAGGATTAATTTTTAGAAGTAATGGTTTTGGGATTAGAAGAAGTTGGGAAGTTTTAAGAGGTGATTAAGTGATTAGTTAGGTAAAAAAGTGATTTTTATTAACACCCTTGATTTTTACCATCACAGATCAGGAAAATTTTACATAAAACTCTTTAGAGGATTGAAGCGTAATAAGTGATTAAACAATCTAGTTAAAAAACTTATTTTTATCAGAACTTCTGTCATTTATATCATCACAGACCAGGAAGAAACATATAAAAACTCCTCAAGAGCATTGTAGGGTAATAAATGATTAAACAGTCCAAATCAAAAAAAGTAATTTCTATTAGAACCCCTGTCGTTTTGTATGATCACAGCACCAATACTCAACCGACTGTTCCCAGCAGATGTGTCAGTGATTTCAAAGAAATCATTCAAGTTGAGAAGGGGAGAAAAAGCTATTCAAGGGTAATTCAAGCCACCAAAAAGAAGGACTTGGTTCGGAGTAGCAAGTCTTTTGATCAAAGTTTTGGTGAGAAAAAATGTTGTGCTCAGCTTTTGATGAATGAACAACCTTTTATTGTGTTGAAAAGTAACAAGTTTCAAAGAGGATTCACTTGTGAAAAAAAAAACTCGTATGAAATGGTCTTGAATAATAAGATTTCTGAAAGCATTTTGAAGTTTAGCAGCAGTAAAAGGATTAATAAGAAATCTCATGATTTTGAGTATGGTGAAGATATGCAGATCTTTGCTATTCGACCTTTGTGCTCACCACTTTTGCCTATCACAAGGAAACGGTTTTTGTCGTTTTATGGAGCGAAAAGGTATCAGAAGTATGGAAATAGGTGAGGATTAGTTGATAAGTAAATTCCATAAAGTTATAAATTCCTCTATTGCTAAATAACACAAAAAAAAACTCAAACTAATTCAACTTCCCTCCTCCTCATTCTCAACCCCCAACAATCTTAATTAATTCTATTTAAAAAAGTTTCACTAGTTTGTTTCCTCATATGCAAAAGACTAGACTTATACTCAGCATTAACTTTTTCAATCTTAACATAATCCTCAAAGTTTTCATTCAAGCCTTTCAACTTCTCCTCAGCACTTTTATTAAGATCATAGATTTTATGATGAAATTCAAGAACCTGTTCAACAGCATAGTCAAGATTAGCACAATGTTTATTAAAATCCTTCAACTCCTTCTGATCACTTTTCACATCTTCCACCCGATCAGTAATTATTTTAACATCTTCAGCGAGTTGATCAATGACTTGAAACTCTTCAAGTAGTTTATCATCAATCTTTTCAACCTTATTTTGAAAATCTTGGAATTTAAAAGACTCGACAACAGCTTCCCAAATAATTCTCGATTCTTCGAAGTACCTCTGGACTTTTCTTTCAATTTCTTTTTGAATTTTTTTCACTGTCTGGATTTCCAGGTCGAACTTTTGAAGAACTTCTAAAGATTCCATCCAATTTCCTTGTAAAAGTGAAATTTTTTTCTTTAGTTCTTTGTTTTCTATTGCAAGTTTTTCACTAAGTCCTTCTAAAGTTTGCACTTTTTGTTCAATTAAACTGACAACAGAATTTTGACTTTCTTGGTAAAGAGGAAGTTTTTTTTCTAGTTCTTCGATTTGACTACTTTGCAAAATTGCTTGTTTTAATGATTTTAAATGTGAGTTTAAGTGGGTTGGGGTGACAAGGTCTTCGAATAGGCTGAAAAGGTTTTCCTCACATGATAGGCAGTCTCCCGCACAAACTGATAACTTTAAAATTTCAAGAGCTATGCAGGTCTTGCAAAGGCCTGTGCTTTGGGAAACTGATTTATTGACTTCGTTTTGAAAAGTGGTCCATAAAAAATCACGAGATTCGAAATCCATGAATTATAAGTATTAAAAATCTTGGTCCCATGATGCAGGGATAGGCTTAGTAGAGATCCTCCCACAAACAACCTCAGAACCATCCTGACTATCCAGATAATTCTGCAGGGTCTGATTTTGTGTAAGTGCAAAGTTGACTTGTTTATCAATTTTATCAACAGTAGGCAGATAAGGTGGACTATGTTTTCGACTGAGCATATCCTCCCAATCAATTCCCTCAAACCACTTATTCGCCTTGAGCCCTTTGAAATTTCCCCTTAAACTCGGATTTTTTTTCAACAACAACTCAATAACAGGCCTTTCACTCCGAGTGCTTTTAATAAACTCCGGGTATTCAAAATCCTCAGAAATAATTTTTTTATAAACCAAAAAAGGGTCTTTATCATGTTCTCCAAAAGGGACACTTCCACAAATAAATTCAAAAATAAGAACTCCAAGACTCCAAAGGTCAGAAGCCAAAGAGTACCCTTTTCCAATGATGATCTCAGGAGCCATATACTGAGGAGTTCCAACGACAGTGAAAGTCCTTCCTTTGATGACTTTGGCAGTGCCAAAGTCGAGTAGTTTCAAATACCCGTACTCGTCGACCATGAGGTTTTCAGGTTTGAGGTCTCTGTAAACGATTGAGTTTTCATGTAGATGTTCCAGGATCAGCACAAGACAAGCAGCGTAAAATCTGCATTTGGAAGTATTCAAAAGGTTTAAAATACGAAGCACGTCGTGAAGACAGAGACCTTGAACATATTCCAGTAAAAAGTAAATCCTTTTGTCATCTTTGAATGTTTTTACGAGTTTCACTATGAACTGGTGTTCAATTGAAAGAAGGATTTTTCTTTCTAGGTTTAAACATTCATGCAAACGATGACTTATGATTTTTTTACGAGATACTGACTTTAAAGCATAAAGTTCTCGGTTTTTTTTATTCGCACAAAGGTAAACATTTCCGAAAGTTCCTTTTCCTAGCATGTTGACAATCGCTAAGTCGTTTAAAACTATTGAGTCGTCTTGGAGTTTTATTCTTTTCACAAGGAGTTCATGGATCCCTTCATCGATAATATCAAAAAAATTGCTTCTGTTAGTTACCCAAAAGATGCATTTTTTATTGCAAACCACTGAAGCTGTTCGATTTTCATTTAAAATCATTGACCTTTCACCGAAAAAGTTACCTTTTGTCACTTTTCTTATCACGATTCCATCACGGATGACTGAGACTTCTCCTTCTTTTACTATGAAAAACTGGTCTCCTGCCTCGCCTTGTTTAAAAACTGTTGAATTTTCTGGGAACTCTTGATGACTAACACATTTCGATATCAGTCTTAACTTACTTTCAGGAAGGGTTCGAAAAATGCTTACTTTTTTCAGGATTTCAATGATTTTATTGTGCTCGATCACCTCTCCTAGCTGCCCGTCAATTGTTTCTTCGAGTTTTACACGGCTTATGACTCCGACGTCGACGTCGTTTATGGCTAAAAAGTTATTTTTTACGTGTTTTGAGTTGTTGAAAAACAACCAATTTGCTCCGATGTTATCGAACACGGTGAAAGTTTTGTTGTTTGAGATAAGACTGCCTTTTAGGAGGATCCAGATGTACTTGTTCTTGACTGTACCCTCGGGAATCACAACTTCACCGTTTTTGTAGGAAAATACTTCAACTTTTTCTAAAATTGATTCAACTTGGCACTTGGTTAGACCTTGTAGGTATTTTTCTTTGTCAATAGAAATTAGAAGAGAGTTTTTGTAGAGACTGTAGAGAAGTACATCGCCTAATACGATTTTAAGCATTTCTCTTCCCAGGCATAGGACTTTTACCTTGCGCACAGCTGTGACTGTCGCAGTTCTCAGCGTATTGTACAGCAAAGCCTGCTCTCCAAAGTACTCACCAGAAGACAAGACCCTCACCATTTTCCCTGCACAACTACATTCAACTAGTCCTTCTTTAATAATATAAAACAGTTCTCCCGGGTCTCCTTCAACAACGATTTTTTGCCCATTCAAAAAAGTCTGACTGACAGACAAAGCGACGAGACTTTCAATTTGTAACTCACTTAAAGTCTTTAAAAAGGGAACGCTTTGTAAGAATTTTTTATTTTCTTCGAAGTTTAAAGAACTGAGAGCTTTCAAAGCATCACGGAATACTTTACGGCCGATTCCCCACATCTGTACTTTTTCATGAGTTTTTATTGTTGCCGTACGCTTTGAATCGTGGATTAGGGCCAACTCGCCGAAGCCTTTCCCTGAAGATATAGTTCCTTTGGCGGAGCCATTAATTATCACTTCTACTGAACCAGAGGCGAGGACAAAAAAGTTGTAGCCTGGGTCTCCTTGTCGAAAAATTATCTTTTTTGATTCTAGTTCGTAAAACTTCATCTCTTCTATTATCTGGTCGATGTTTTCATCTGGCAAATGAGTGAAAAGGAAATGATTAAGCAACGCTTTCTTTATTAAGTTCTTGTCTTCTAATGTTTTCTCTTTATTAGATACTTTTGCTGATTGAGCTTCTAAGTCAGGGTCTTCCATCCAATAGTCTGTGGTCACACTTTTGATACCGTCTTTTTTCCAAGAACTTAAAAACGAAGTTTCAGACGTCAAGGTTTCAGTTGATTTGCAGGATTTCAATACAGGCTGACTGTTTAAAGACTCTCTCGGTGTTTTCTCAGTTCTTGTTTTCGGTTTGGTTGGAAGTTTACTATTTCCCATTTTTAAGGGTTTCTGTTAATCAAATATTTAAAGGGATTAATTTTAAGTTTTTTATAAAATTTTAAGGATTGAATTCGACTTGTTTTCGATGATTAAAATAAGAAGAGAAAGACTTTTGTATTAATTAATTTAATATTCTGAGTTATAATGAAAGTAAATGTTATTTGAAAGTTAGGATTGTAAAAATGTTAAGTATAGATAAATGAAGGATTTATTATATATTATAATGGCTCATTGAATTTTTCGGAAGGATTAAAATATATTGTTATGGATTGGTTTAATGAATTTTTTGAAAGGATTACCATTATCGAAGTTTAATTGAAGTCTTATGAATAACTAACTAGAAGTTTTATGTGATTTGATTATTGGATTTAGACAAACTAGTAGTCAATCTCTTTAAAACTGTTTAAGTTCAACAGCAGTTTCAAATATCTGCTCTGAGAAAACATAATGAGAAAAGCTAGTAACAATAAACCAAATCGGTATAACAAGACTCAAATACTGAATCCAAGCAAACTTCAAATTCTGCAAAAACAAAGGCTGATAAGCGACTTCCTGAAAAACCGGGACCCTAAGATTCAAATTAACCCGAGTACTGAGTCCATCTCCAGGAGCATAGCTAAAACTCTGGTAATCATAAAAAGTAGTTTCATTTCTATCCAAGTACCTTCTCAACATCTGTGTCCAAAATCCATCAACAGGTCGATCTAAACTAAACAAGCTTTCATTATAAACCTTTCTAACAATTTTCGAACTTTTCAAAGGTTTTCTTTGCCTAAGCTTCAAAACTCCATCAATAAAAACAGAAGAAGCTCCATTCGGTAAGTCAAGATCGACGATGGCTAAACAAGTCATGTCAAGATTGACTCTTTCTCTTAATCTGTAATCAAATTGAATGAAAAGCTTCAAATTTCTGATGTTTTTGGGAGACTCGTGAAGAGTTAAGTTAAAAGTGTAAATGTCTGGCTTTAGGTCTGCATTTTGGTCCAAGTAATTCGATTCAATGTCCACTGGGATCAGGTTCTTCGAATTTAACTCGGATATGACCCCTGATGTTGAATACAGTGAAGATGTCAGGTTTGTGATTACTAAGTTGTTTGAAATCGACTTTGAGGAACTTAGAACTCCTAGAATTAACTCGTTTCGGTAGAGGACTATGGGCTGCTCGTAGTATTCTAAAGCGCTTGGCCAGAAACCGTGAGTACTTGCTGATAGGAAAAAGGGAACGATTATAATCAGAAGGGTAAATAAGGAACATAGGAAGGTTGAACATGAGCAAAAGTCCGCCCGGTATGTCCTTTCCACTATTTCTTTCAAAATTAGACCCATTTAATTAATTAGATGGAAGATGGTATTAAAGAATTTTAGAATCATTTTAGTTTATTAGGTGGAGGTTTACTAATTTTAAAGAAATTTGTATTTGTTTTAGTATTTTTGTAAGGATTAGGAATTTTTAGAATTTTTATGTTGGAATATTTAGAAATGTTTATGTTAGAAAAGGCAGTTGGCTTAATGGTTTTTTAGGAATAGAGTATTTGGAAAATGGTGATAGTATTAAGGGAAATCCATGGTTGTCAAGACAGATTTATTAAAAAACGTTAATTATTGGGAGCCTAACTAAAGGGGAATACTTCGGGGGATACCTGGGATCGGGAAGTATGCGGTTTTTATCTTTCTAAAAAACAAGAAAAAGAAAAAAAGAGCAGTGAGAAAGGAACGGGATAGTCCAGAGAAATAACCCGAGAGGGATATACCAGGGCACCTGATTTTCTAATTTATCTTCATTAATAAAAGTCATGAGGACGACTTTTAAGCCCTCATCATGAAAAATGAGAATGAAGACAATCGGAAAAACAGGGGCCCCGGTTGTTTTCTTTCTCTCTCTGGATTTTGAAAAAAAAAAAATAAAAACTATTTTTTTTTTCTACCCCAAGATCAGGAACTATGTTTTCAAAAAGGATGAAATCCTTTTGATAAAGTTCATCCTTTTTCTTTTCTTTTCTTGTTTTTTTTTACTCTTTTCCAAGTCTTCAAGCCTGGCAAGCCAAGAGCGAAGCTTCCAGCGTATTTCATTCAATCATCTTGATACTTTACTCCATTTATAAAAACATTTTTCCGAACTTTTAAAAATCTTCAAAAAAATCTAAAAATTCTTCCAAATTCTAAAAATCTAAAAATCTTAAAAACTCCGAAGATCTAAAAATCATTTAAAAAATTCGGAATAATGATAGTGAAATTCGGAAAATGGAACATTAAAGACTGTGAAATATTCTGGCGAGGTGAGAAAGCTTATGCGATGGTTAACACGAAGCCAGTAGTCCCTAACCACGTTTTAGTTTGTCCTTTAAGAGTCGTTGCAAATTTCTCTGAACTAACTCCAGAAGAACTTCTTGAAATGAACTTCGCAATGACTCGAATTTTATCTTCTTTCGGGCCTTCTTCAGTCGCTGTTCAAGACGGTCGAGAAGCAGGTCAGACGGTTCCCCATGTTCATTTCCACATATTACCAAGAAGAGGAAGAGAAGTAAATGCAGTTGACTCTGACAGGAAGGAAAGAACTGATGCTGAGATGGCTGAAGAGTCGGAAACATTGAAAAATTTGATAAATTTCAATTAGAGTTAGATATAATGGAAGAAGAAAGAAGTTGGAAGAACATGAGCATTAAAGATGATCTTTACATGTCGCCTTTTGAAAAATATAGTCTTTATGGGATATTTCCTTGGACCTTTCTGTTGAGTTTGGTCCTGGTTATCACGACGACTGCTGAGATTGTGTTTTATGTCTCGGTTAATACGAATTACAGCTACCAGCAGCTTTTGTTGTGGAATAAACTTTTTTTAAATAGAGATGTGGATGGATCTGACACTTCGATGATACCTGAATTCAACATTTATCACTACTCGAAGCTCAAGACTTACTTAAAAGATACTGTTGATGTAATGATTGATTAGAAATATTATGACATCAACAGTAACACCCTGGATAACTATAAATATCACTATGAAGATAACGGGAGCAAGAAACCTATAAAGCTCTATATTAATTATATTGATACTTTTGATGCTGATGATCATAACTTCAACACTGAATACAAACTCACTCCTGAATATATCGGACCCTTCCAAGGAGACTCTTCTGAAAAGTTCATTGATTTAATTGACTCTTTCAACTTGGAATTTGAATTGATTCATGATGTCAACTCTCATTTTCCCACCAGTTCCACCTGCTTCACCTGGAAGATAAAGCAAAGATATGTTTACACCTTACACGGAATCATCAGCGTCACACTTTCAACAGATCGCGGAAACTGTGGAGACGATTCAGGTATTATTTACTCAGATTTTCTATCAAAAGAATTTTTTTTCCTTCATTTTTCCGTATTTTTGATTTCTTTGACGTCAATTTACGGTTTTATCCACCAGTCACTGAAAAGAATAACAGTTGTAAGAAACGTAAATGCACGTGCGACTTTTTCAATAACCTGGGGAAACCTTTCCATGAGTGAAAAGCTGAAATTTTTCAGCATATGGAGCCTGATCGACTTATCAGGGAACATTTTTCAGCTTCTCGGTTCGATTTCTTGCATTTTTAACGGAAGTATATCGATGGACGTGCAAGAAAAATCAGTAGGTCTCGGTTGTTTCTTTGCATGGCTTGGAGTGGTTCAATACCTGAAGCCGAATGAAAACGCTTACACAGTAGGAAACACGATGAAAAGGTCTTACAAGATCCTCGGTCCTTACATCATCGGGATTCTTCCGATTTTCCTCGCTTTTGCCTTTTTCGGCCTTTCAGTTCTCTGGCAAACTGGAAATTATTCCTCGCTTGCCTGGGCGTTGTTGCTTCAGTTTTCAATGATCAACGGAGACTCTTTGGCTTATTCGATTACTTCAACAGTTTCAGTGAGTAACTTGTTCGGACTTCTTTATTGCTTCAGCTTTTTATTCTTTTTTATATGGTAAGGGTCAGGTAGTGTTATTCATAATATTTTCATTGCTATTGTCACTGAAAGCTATGAGTCTCTTAAAGTTAAACCGATTGGAGGGGATGAAAGAAATTCTCGCGCTACTGGACTTGGAAGAATTTCTATTGCACCTATTGTTATGCAGAAAGTAAAAGATGAAAAAAAAGGTAAGGGATAAAAAGGGAACTTGAAAAGTAAGAATTTCAAAAAACTTCTCAATGCGAAAATCAAGGAAGAGACTGTAAGTAACCCGAAAACTATCAAATATGTTAAAAGAGCGAATAAGTTAATGAAAAAAATTAAAAAAAATATCGAAAAAATCGGAAAACATTTGAAATTTGAGAAAAGGGTCAAGGTTGATAAGGAAAAAGTGATTCAAAGGGCTGAAGAGCTTTTGCTTACAAGACTAGACGAGTACATAGAGAAACTGCTAAGTAAATACCCCTAATCCATATTCATTTAACTAAAAAAAGTCCTTCAATAAGATCGTTAAACTTGATTTTACCATCCTCAGCAATCCCAAACTCCTGAAAGACAGCAAGAACATCTTTATCAGCCAAAGGTTCCCCAGCATTACAAAGCGCGATTTTCAACTCTCGAGCATCAACTTGACCATCATTATTTTTTTCAAGACTTTTAAAGAACTTGACAACTTCTTCTTTATTAGTGACTTGATTTAACTTGCATTTATTGAAAAGCCTTATCAATTCACCTTCATTGACTTTGCCGTTGTTGTTTTCGGACTCTTCCTTTAACTCTTCGACTTCGCATTCAGTGGGGTTGAGTCCTAAGCACCTTAAAGCAGTTCCAAGGTCTTTAAGGTCGAGTAAGCCCTGCTTGGTGGGGTCGAGGTAGGAAAGAACATCTTTAAAGTTACTCATTTATAATGGTTTATAAGCGAAAAAGCGGATTTGAATGTCCCTGGAGCTATCAACAATTGTTTAGTTTCATTATTTACTTCTGTGCTTTGCTTGTTTTTTCAGTCATTATCTGGCCGAATTACTCTAAAGGGAAAAAAGTGGTTTTAGGTAGTCTTTCTATTATTTCTTATGTTGTTCTTGTTGTTGTTCTTGTCGTTCTCACACTTTCTGACTCTAGTGACCCGATAGTGAATAGTTATCTCAGCTCGAATGATGAAAAGTAAGGACCAGGTAGGTTAAAAAGTACCATTGAAGCCTGTACTACTAGACAATGTACCACTTGCATCGCACCTGTCAGTTCAGTCTCCACAAAGCACTGTTTAAAGTGCAATAAATGTATTTACAAATTCGACCATCACTGCAAATTTGTCAATAATTGCATAGGTGGCAAGAACTACAAAATATTTTTTATTTTGATTATCGTTCTTGAAGCTCATGAGCTTCTGATGATAGGGATTTATATTGAATACCTCGCGAGTTTTGATAAAAGTTTTGATTGGACTTTGACTTTTATCATTATTTGTATTTTGAAGGCTTTTGTTGTGATTGGTTTCAATACTTATCTTATTGGTTTTCATTTGTTTTTGAAGTTTCACAATTTGTCGACGTTTGACTACATCTTGGGAAAGAGAAAAGTAGAAGCTTATGATGTTCCTAAACGAAATCTCAGTGAAACCAACATCAATTCTTAATTTAATTAACGGCCTGTCTTTTATGCTCCATGTCAAGCTTCTCGTCTTTGCTCAGCCAAACTAAAGCCATCAAAGTTTGGACTTTTTTTTCTGTTTCGGGTTTTCTGTGTAAAAATTACTGTAGAGGAAGATGTTTGAACAGGTCTAATACCAGGGCTCGAAAGCTTTTGAAGGTCATTTCATTTGAACCGATATTTCTTTCGAATTCTAAGTGACGGAGGGTTTCTTTTAAGGTTTCGAGTTGCTTTTTTTCGAGAGTTCGGAGGTGTTTTTCATGATGCAGCTGTTTTTGCAAACTTGTTATAATCACATGAATCGGTTCTTCATCTTCTTTTTCAAAATTTTTTGTTTTTGATCTGCGAAATGGGTTCCAACTTGACCGATCCCGACTAGATTCAACTAATTTTCGAATAGATTTAGACAAATCACCTTGAAACTGGTCTCCTAGAGCTCTCTGAACATTAAAAAATAAAGCTTCATATGCTTTAAGCTGCTTTTTTATATCTGAAAGTTCTTCAGCCATGCTGATTAATTTTTACTTAGTGATAGTACTAGAGTTTTCCCTCTCAATCATAATAATATGGTCTAAAAAGTAGTTTTTTTCAGTCTCCGCAAGCGACTTGACTGCTTCTAGATCCTTAAGAGCAAGTTCAACAGATTCAACTCTTTGCAAAGCAGGAGGTTCTTCGACCTGCTTGCCAAAACATGAACAATTTTTCAGTTTTTGAGAATTTTCATTATTTTTCATCCTTTCATTTGAAATAATAGTCAGAAGGTCCCTTTTTTCAATAAGTAATAAACAAATCTTTTCTTCTAAATCTTTGATCAAGTCTTCGTAACCCGCTTCTCGATCAACGAAGTCTTGGATATTTTTTTCATATTCTTCAAATTTTCTATCAAATTCCTGAGATTTACTTGAAAATTCTTCTATTTTTCTTTGATATTCTGAAAATTTTGAATTATTTGAAACTTCTTCATTGATTATTGGGCTAAATTCATCTTTTTTTGAATTTTCTTTCAGGAATTTCAATTGAATATCAACTTCTTTTGAATTATTTTTATCTATTTTTAGATTAACATCTGAAACTTCTTCGTTTTTTTCTTTATTTTCATTGATTTTTAACTTAAATTCAATGGTCTCAGTGTTTTTTGAAGGTTTTTTCAATTGAGACAAGTTTTCAAGTGTTTTTGAAACTGATCTAGAAAGTTTTTCACATAAAAAATTGACATTGCTTTCAATTGTGGAAAAATACTCGAAAATGTTTAGGTTGTAAGTATCAATAAGTGAAAAAATCTGAGAAACCTGCAATTTTTGTAGTTGAAGAGGTGAAAATTGTAATCCTTCTATTTCTTTTTTCAGAGAAACTGTTGAAAACTTTGAATAATCTCTAAAAGTAGAACATTGGGTGTTAACTCCTGATCGAATAGAGCTAAAAAACGACTGCTCTTGGTTAAAAGAAGATTCTTCTCGACAGAACAATTCAGTCTCTGAGTCATCAATGCTCAAACTTTTAACAAACTTGAAGTTAGGAAGTTTTACCGAAATATTCCCAAGAAAACACATCGAAAGTAAACTTTTCGGTTTATTTACTTCATCATAGAGCTCTTTAATGACCTTAGCCTGAGCAACTCTAAGACTTTCAAGTTCAGTTTTAATAATCTTCAAGTTTTTTACTTCATATTCAAGTTCAAGGCGATGAACTTTCATTTGTCCAGAAGAAGTTTTCAACTCCTGAACAAGTTCTTCAAGTTCTTCAATTTTTTCCTGGTCTTTTTGTCCTTTAGTCTGAAGTACCTGAATAATTTTGATATATCTTTTAGCCTTTTGTTGCCATTTGTTTTCTAAACCATTGAGTAACTCTCGATTTTTTCCAAGTTTCATTTCTTTCTTATTCTCAAGGCAGTATATTTTCCCTAAACCAGGCTGAAAAGAAAGACCTTTTCCAAGTCTTTCCTCGACTTCATTATTTTTTTCAGTCAACTCATTCATTATAAAGCATGTCAGATGATGATAATCTTTTTTCCTCTTTAAACTTGATTGAATGTGGAAGACTTTATAATCAAGCCAGAGACTGCTTCTCGAAAGCGAGTAAAAAAGTAGAAAAAGAAGAATGTATGAAAATCCATAAAAAGTATCAATATTGCTTAGCCCAAGCTGAGATTGAAAGGTTGAATCAAGGGAAGGACTGGCAAGACTTTAAGGAAAAGTGGGGTCATTATCCGAATGAAGTAAAAAAAGATGATTAGGTAAGGATTGATAAGTATTGGTTTTATTGTAAAAGGCCTGAAGCCTATTTAGAAGTATCTTAAACTCACAATTAAATGAAAATTATCTATTGTTTTCGGCGTCTCTTTTACTTGGAGATCTTCGTTGTCCCTTGTCTCTTGCAAAGTTAAGAATCGTCCAATCGTAGATATTATCGTATTGAAACCCTTCTTTAAAAAAAAGCTCTTTAAACATCTTCTTCAAATGGGAATAGTCAGGTTTTTCAGCGAACTTCAGCATTCGGGTATAGTTTAAAAAAGCTAAAATTTCACTGGGAAGTCTTTGGCAGAGCTTTTCTGGAGCTGTGTCGATTTTAGATTGCATTATCCTTGTGTATTTATCTTTCTTGTTATGTGCCCTGAGGCCTTGCCAAGGAAGGTTTCCTCTTAAACAGTAGATCATGACATAAGCTAGTCCTTCTAGGTCATCTCTTCTAGACTGTTCAATTCCCAGATGTGTGTTGATAGAGGCGTACCGAGCAGTTCCAGTGAGACTTTTTCCGTCTCGATAAGGGATATGCATGCCAGACACTGGGTCTTTGAACCTTTTTGCAAGTCCAAAGTCAATCAAGTAAATAATGTTTGCTTTTCTTCCTAGACCAATTAGCAGATTATTCGGTTTTATATCACGATGAATGAAACCTAGATTATGAATCACTTCTAGTCTTGTCAAAATCTGGTCAGCTAGCATTAGACAGGTCTTAAGTGTGAAGGAGTTCCCGCAGAATGTGAATAAATCCTCCAATGATGGGCCTAGCAAGTCGATGACCAAAACGTTATAGTCACCTTCAATGCCTCTCCAGTGAACGTTTGGAATACCTGCGTGGCTTTGAAGGCATGAATATATATCTGCTTCGTACATTAGTTGAGGGTATCGTGACCTTATATGCTCTAGTTTAACTGCTACTTCATCTCCAGTTTCTTTGTTAATTGCCAGGTAAATTTCCCCGAAGCTTCCGTTTCCTAATTTACCTTTTAGCACGTAATGTCCACCTACTCGTAGTTCGGATGTTTTAGCCTGCATATTGAGTTTATAGTGAATAAATGTCTAGAGGCACAATCAGTATACCTAACTGCAATATAGAACTTGTGCTAAAAAATACTTTCCAAATCGGGCAAGTGTTCAACTGGGAAGTATTCTATGATAAAAAAGTAATTGGAACATTCAAAGACAGGCTCTTAGAAATAAGCATCAATCGAGATAGTATCGATTACTTTATAAGTCCTTCGGGAAGCAAGGAAGAAGTTGAGCAATTTCTGAATCTCTCTTTATCAGTAAAAGAAATGACAAATGTATGGAAACGAGATCGTTTTTTTTCATCTGTGTACAAATCTTTTCCGGGTGTCAGAATTTTAAAGCAGCCAATATTTGAATGTTTAATTTCTTTCATCTGCTCCCAAAACTCACACGTGAAACGAATAGCCTCAAACATCCAAGAGATAAAAACAAGATACGGAAGAAAGATCTGCATGAGGAATGATAAAACTTGGTATGCATTCCCCACAGTAAATGAACTTTCTCAAGCAAGTGTCGATATTTTAGAGTTTATTGGTCTCGGATACCGCGCGAAGTACATAAAAAATACAGTATCAAAAATCGCTGAGAATGGTGGAGAAGACTGGCTACAGTCCTTAGAAGCTAAAACAACAGAAGAAATCAGAGAAGAACTGATGAAACTAGATGGAATCGGGCCAAAAGTCGCTGATTGCATCCTTTTGTTTGGCTTTAACAGGTTTAACGTGGTGCCGATTGATACCCATATGTGGAAAATCGCGAAGATGCACTATGGAGCTCCTGGGAAAAAGGCTCTTTCGAAGCAGGTTTATAAAGATACAGCTCAAGCTTTTGTTGACAGTCTTGGAGAATATGCGGGATGGGCTCATTCTATTTTGTTCGCTGCTTCTTTGAACAAGGCTATTGGAAAGAAAAAGAATAAAAAATAATTAGATTGATTATTGGTTGATTTTTAGGGATTTAGTAAATTATGGATAATTTACATTTAATTTTAGAAATACCTTCAAAAAGTCGGGGCTTAGTTTGTGCTTAGATGTTGGAACTCCTTTGATGAAGTTACCTGAATAGAAATTTCCAAAAGAATCTTTAGCTTCACCTGTTCCATTTGGTAAATTATTTATCCATGCTCCAGAATAATAGGAGGTTTCGAATCTTAGTTCGCCTATTCCATGAAATTGAGAATTGAGAAAGTCACCGATATATGTGAATTTTCCTATTGTCATTTTTCCTTTACCTGTTATGCAATTTTGAGAAAAATGGCCGGAATATAATCTACCATCAGATAGTTTAGCTGATCCTTCCCCTTCAAGCATTCCTTCTTGAACCATTCCCTGATACTCTAAAATCTCGCTATTAAAATTTTCAAACTTTCCATCTCCATTTGGAACTCCATTACAAAACATTCCAAAAAAACTTCTTCCATTTTTCTCCAAAAGTTTTCCATACCCATCCTGAACCCCATCCTTAAAATGCCCTTCATAAACTTCCCCATTTTTACCCAAAAGTTTTCCAAATCCTTCAAAATTTCCATTTTTCACATTTCCAAAGAAGACCCTTCCATCCTGAAACTTGAACTCTCCTTGTCCATGAGGTTGAAAATCCAAAAAGTCTCCTTTAAACTTAAATTCCGATGTATTAAGTTTGCCACTGACAAGTTGTCCATCAATAAAGACCCCTTTAAAAACTTTATCATGACAATTGAAAGTGCCTTCTCCATGCAGAAGTCCAAGATGCCACATTCCAGCACGAGCTTCTCCATTATTCATTTGAAGTACGCCTCGTCCTTCAAAGCAAGAATTAACGATTTCTCCATTATAACAAGCTCCATCTCCAAACATGACAGTTCCATTCATTTGAACTCCTTTATCAAAAATTCCTTCAAAGTAAGAATTGTTAGGATAGGTCATTTTTCCGAATCCATGAGGAAGACCCTTGCGAAAAAACCCTTTATATGAAAAGTCAGGAGCGGTTAAAGTCCCGAAATCATGAAATTTTCCTTCAGAAAAGATTCCAGAATACACTTCTTTCGAACACATCTCAAGTAACCCGACGCCATCACGGATACGTTCATGCCATTGTCCTTTATACTTACACCCACAAGCATAAGTATAAACCTGGTCATTTTGTTTTGAAATCGGGGCACTTGCAGTTTCATCAATACAAGAAAACATGATAAAAACCATGTCAAGTGTCTGAACCGCTTTGGAAAAATCAGTCAATGAGATAGTTTTCTGTGATTTTTCATGAAACTTCGGAAAACTCGGAGAACTGACCCAAATAAAAGAATAACTTGTTTCCTTTGAAACCTTTAAAAATAACTTCTGAATAAACTTCTGCCAGTTGACCCGACTCATCACTCCAATATCAGTCGCCATGTAATTTTTGATATAAGCCAAAAAGTTATCTTCAAAAATATCCCACTGGATGACTTGTTCCTTAGAAATATGATTTGCCCAAAAATCCTGAATAATTCCTCCCAGTCCTGTTTTCGGATTCTTCTTACGAACTCCATGTTTCACTATTTTTTTCGCTTCTTTGATTATCTTGTCAGCTGAGGCAATGTCGATATTTTGTCTTTCTGTGGTGAACCCGGCCTTACGAAAGACACTCGGCTCATGAGACATAATGGCGTCGATGAACTTTTTAACTTGCAGCTCATCTTCATTCAGGTTAAAATTTTGTCTTGATTCTGGTTTTTTTGAGTGAAAAGTTGAAAGTTTTTCAAGTCGAACTGGAGATTTTTTCAATGAAATCACTGCTTTTCGAACTTCATTCTTGAAGCCTGAATAAGGATTTTTCTTTAGGTCTTTTGACGTCTCGTCACTTCCTCCGCGGATGTGAACTGAACGAGAAGCGACTCGGGCTTTGATGGAAGAGTCGTAGAAGTAAGAATTGATTTCTTCGATGTTTTTGGTTATTCGAAAGCCGGAGTTTCTGAAGGTGTGCCATTTGAAATCGGGAGAAAAAGACATGATTTACTAAGTATTTTTTATTCTTTCTTCGATGTCGTTGATTGTTTGAAGAATGGTTTTCATTTCTTCTAGGTTGACTCCTTTACGCTTCAGGAGTTTTTTATATTTTTTATTGAAATAGTATTTTTTTATCCCCTCCATTCCGTAGTCGTGACGGTCTGAAAGCATCCAAAACATGTAGCCTATTGAAACGTCTGCCATGGCCATCATACAAGTTATCGGTTCCATGATATCCCAGGAATACAGGTGGTATGTCCCGTATTGAACTGCAAGGAACTGAAACAATATCACATTATAAAACCTCTTTATCACCTTCTGAGCATATGAAGCAGCTTTCTGAGTAACTTCATCATGAACTTCTAATTCAAAAGCATGTTGAGATTTAAATAATTTCAACTGAGCTTCAAACATTTTCCTCTGATGACTGACCTGAGTTCCAAATTGCAAAATCGCATTTTTCACAATCAAGCTAAAAGTTTCTGAGTCGACTTCAGGAGAAGGGTATTCATTAAGTTCTTTAAAGATATAAAAGTTGAAAGTTCCAATGACTTCAGCTTCTTCTCGATTCAATTTCTTTTCTTTCTCATATTGCTGAGCGAGAGTCCTTTGATGAGGAGTGAGATGAAGTTGATTGGCATTAAGGTTGTATAAAGTGAACATCTTGTCAATTCCAATTTTGATATAAAGAGGGTCAATGGTCGAGTCGATGACTGAGGAACTGAGACTTAGTTTAGACCCGTCGCCTCCGAAGAAAGTCACGTCTTGTTGCCCCAGTCTTGAAGCGATTTCGTCTTTTAATTGACGAAGTGAGTCGATTGGGTTGAGGGTGAACATGATCTTTTGAGATTCAATTGGAAGCACAAAGTAAGGAAAAGCTACTGACTCTGATTGCTGGATCCTTATGAACATTGAGTTCTTCAGCAAGTAAGAACGAAGCGCCATTAATTGATTATTGAAAGTTTTAGATGAACTGGGATTTATTGATTAAGCTAGGATTCTAGACCATAAATGATGGGAGTGGCTTTCTTAGGATAATTATAAATGTCGAGAAAACTACCTCCGCCTAAATTAAATATCGCTCCAAGGGAAGAGGTCAAAACGCTTCCTCAACTCGAGCGAACTGTTTCTGGGAAACTTAGAATCAACAGTTTGTCTGAACTGGAAGTGATTGAAAAACTCGGTCAAGGCAGTGCAGGAGTAGTCGAAAAGTGCAGACACAAGCCCTCAGGCCAAGTGGTAGCAGTGAAAAAAGTGCCTCTATCATCCGAAGAAGAAACCAAAAACGCCGTGATCCAAGAAGTAAACACCTTAAACTCATGCAAGAACCAAAACGTGATCCATTCCTACGGTGCAATAGTCCAAAAAACCACAATGAACATAATAATCGAATACATGGACAAAGGCACCCTTCAAAAAGCTCTTCAGTTATCAGGTTCCCTAAGCGAAGAAGTGATCGGTCACATCGCCTTCCAAGTCCTAACAGGTCTCGAATACCTTCACAAGTCCAAAAAAATCATTCACCGAGACATCAAGCCTTCAAACTTACTTCTTTCCTCAGAAGGTCTCGTAAAGATCTCAGATTTCGGAACAGCAGGTATAATGAGTAGAACAGACGCAACAAAACGAACATTTGTAGGAACGGTTACTTATATGTCAGTAAGAACTACTTAGTAGCCAGAGCGCTTTATGGATGAAGGATACCATTCAGATACCGACATCTGGAGCCTCGGCCTTTCACTTCTAGAATGCGCCATCGGGCGCTTTCCTTACCCAGAGCCAGACGAGTTCGGGCAGTGCCCTGTTTTAAGTTTCTGGGAACTTATAAACTACATCTATTCCCAACCAGCACCTATTCCATCAACGGGTTTTTCACCTGAAATGCAGGACTTTTTAAGGATTTGTCTGGGGAAGACCAGCGGGAGCCGAAGCACGGCAAGTGCATTGCTTGCACACCCGTTTATAGTGAAGAACTCTAACCCTATTAGTTTTAACATCTGGTTAGAAGGTCTTCCTACAAGGTAATTATTAGCTTATTTCTTAGCACTTGATGGACGGTTTATTGAAGTTGAACTTAAAGAAGTCACCAGGTCTTTGCCGAGGATTGAGTTAAGACCTGCACGTGGAAGACGGTTTATTGGAGACTTCGAACGTGAATCACCGTCTTCGGGCTTCCAGTCTGAACTCGAGTGGCCTGGACGGAAGGAGTTCATATCAGCTTTGTAAAAACGACCGTCGAAGCCTTGAATATGAGGAATAGTTGGAACTATTGAATTTTCTCCTTTACCACAGGATAAACAATTTCCTGTTAAACTTTTTTTTGAGATCAAGGCGAATGTTGAACCTGTTGTTCCCATTTCTTCTAACATTGAGAAAAGACGACGGATTTGTGAGGTTAAATTTTGAAGCTCTTTGAATATCTCGCCTTGGTTTCGCTCTAGGTTTAAAAGACGCTGACCGACTGAGAGGAACTCGTCGCGAGTTGAGGTCTCGTTTGCTTTACTTGCCAGAACTCGCTTGAAGATACCAAGGTCTAAAGCTTTCATGATTTTCTCAAACTTTTCATCTGATTTTTCGAAGTTTTTTATAGTTTGTTCACGAAATTTCCAGAAATCGTTAAAATCTGGAGAATTTTGGATTATTTGAGGCTTTGGAGGTTTTAAATTGTTGATTACATGAAGCATGAAGTCTTTTTCTACTTTTGTTTCGAGTTTTGAAGTGATTTCTTGGGTTTTAGTGGAAAGGGTGTTGATTGTTTCTTCGATGTTTTCTGGGATTCGAGGGGTTAAGGTGTGAAGGGTTTCTTCTAGAGATTCTAGTTTTTCTGTGAACTTTTGAATTGATTGTTCTTGAGGGTGGAGTTTTAGCTGAAAACTATTCAAAATATCTGAAATTTTGTTTTCGTGAGTTGATTTATTGACTTTTAAAGACAATCTGCCTGATAGTTACTCTTTAGACATTTCTCCAAGATTAGCTTCAGATGTTTCAAGACGATTGACGATGGAAGATTCAACTGATTTGATTTCATTGCTTAACTTTTCAAATAACGACTGTTGTCTGCTCAGTTTAAGACTTGCTTGAATATCTCGTTGTTTTTTCATCTTGTTTTCAAGGACTTCAACAGCATCCCAAACGAACTGTTCATTGACGCGAGTTTGAAGTAACCTATCGATATCATTGATTTTCCATAAAAACTCAGTTTTTAATTCTGAGAACTTTTTATCGATATCTGAAAATTTTGACTGAAATTCATTTTCTTGAGTTTTTCCAACTTTTTTCACTTTTTTCAACTTTTTTAAAAACTGGTCTTTTGGGACCTTTTCCTCGATTTTTTCAAGAAAATGTTTAGAATGTTTATCGAATTCACTTTTTTCTACTTTTTTTCTTAGTTCTTCCCATAAGTCTTTGATTTCAGCTTCTGCAAACTGCTTGAAATGCTCAAGATCTTTGATTTTTTCACACATTTTATCAGTTCCTGCAGTCAAGGTCGTGATGAGGTCGTCAAAGTTGGAGATTTCGAAGTTGTTGACTGAAAATTCGCTTGGCATCACTGAAGAGATTTTTTCGACAAGCGTTGTAACTTGAGGAACGCTTACTTTGCTTAACAACTCTTCTTGTAGAAACTTTATTTGAAGAGTGTTTTTGTTTAAGGCTGCTGCCACCCGGGTGAGGAAGTCTTGAAGGTTTTTTAAGTTCAGGTCAAATGAAACTAAAGGAAGGTCGGGAATTGCTGGGTCCATGTCTGATTCAGTCACTCGGGTTTCTTCGTATAATGAAGTTTTGAATGTTGATTGTTCTGACATTTTTAAGTAAGGTTTGGAAGACTTTGTGATGAAGGTTATTGGTTTTAGGATTTATGGATTTTAGTGGAAGTGAAGAGATTAGGTGTTGATTAGATTTTATAGTTGGGAGGTTTTAGGATTGAAAGGTTTATTATTTTGGGAATACTGAAGAGATGTGGAATAATTTCAAGATATTTAAATTAATATATTTTTGGTAACTTCACATTTTTTTAATTATTTGATTGACGGAGATTTATTATCTGATATAGAACTATGAAAAAAAAGTTAAACTATTACAATCACTACCTGAATAATAAGATATAACCTTATCACCATTATCTTCTCTTCAAACTTCTCCAACATTTAATAATCTGATCCTTATTTAAATTATCACTAATCACTCCTCTGCAAAGAGCTGTTTCCACTCGAAAAGCAAGGATTCTTCAAAAACATCGGAGGAGTTTCCTTTTTCTTCATATTAATAAACTGCAAAACATTCCTCCTTCTATTTCTCGCGCTAGTTTTTCCATTTTCAGGCAAAGGTTTCGCTTTAACAAACTTGATTTCATTGGCAAGTCCAGCACAAGACTGATCAGAAAACGAAATATTTGAAATCTTCGAAACATCCAAAGACAAAAGATCTGATTTCTTTTCACTTCCCTTCTCTTGAATGACCAGAAACCTTTCCGCACATCTAACAGCGATTGTCGATTTATGTGAAGAACGTGAAAGGTTAATACTTTTGTTAAGTTCAGGAAGTGAACGATTTTCAGTTAAAGAAGCATTTCTAGACCGATGATTAAGCGTCTTGAGTCGATCAAGAGAAAAACTTTTTCCAATATTTTCAGTTTCTGAGATTTGAGCGAGACTTGCACTGCGAATTTTTGATTTGGTCTTGAAACAAGCGATTTTAGGAAAGCAACAGAAAGACATGCACCAATTATATCTTATCATTAAGGATGTTTAATAGCTAATTTATTTCCTCTCTTTCCTCAACAGGCTTTACGTTGATAGAGACTTTTACGTCCATTTTGACCAGGTCCTTCAAAATAGCAAGAGCCTGTTCTCCATTCCCTTTCATCAGCGACTCTCTAAGACCTTCTCCATAATCCGGAACATCTTCATTATTCATTTATCTATAAATAACCTAGTTCCTTGAAAAATTTCTCTTCGAGTTCTTAACTCGCTTTCTTTCTTTTGGAGTCTCACTTCGAAGTTCCACGATTTTATTCGAGTTTTTTTCAGGAGCGCCTGGCAAAAAGTTAAATTCTAACTTTTGAGGGTTTTCTTCAAGTTTTGATTCTTCTTCAACTGGAAGTTCTCCGAAGTACTCTTCATAGACGGGGATGATTCTTGACTTTAAACCTGGAAGGTTATTGGCCAGGACGATTTCGAGTGACTTGGCAATGAAAGACTCGGCATCGGCTCTGTTGTAAAGAAGTGAACTGCTAATGCTGAGGTTGTAATAAGCGATTGCAAGAGGGGACAAGTAACGAGGGTCTTCCAGGTTGAGTGATTTGATGATGTCTGCAACGCAAAGGTGAAAATCGACACTTTTTTTGTTGTCTCTTGATTTGTGAGAAGCGTAACCTGCCATTGAGTAGAGCTGTAGTGATAAGTCTGTGGACTTTTGAGGACTTACTAAAGAAATTCCTCTTAAAAAGTACTCAAGTGCAGCATTTGGCTTTTTTTCTTTTAGGAAGTAAAACCCGGTACTGCTTAAGAATCACTGTAAATAAACTTTTATCCTTATCAGCTTTCGACCTTTGAACTTGATCAGGAAGTCCTTGTCAGTGATCTTCTGAAGGTTCAGTAAAATCACGTAGGCTTGAGACTTTTTGTCAGTTTGAATGCAGAATAACGCCCAGTTTAGCAGAAGTCCACAAATTTCTTTAATATACTTGGAAATCTAAGTGATTTTTACAGCTTTTTTCCCTCCGAGTTTCTTTTTAAGAGGCAAGGCTTCTAAAATGACTTCAGAAGCGTCAGCTAGTTTTTTTTGCTGTTCTAAGGTGTATGTGATGTAGTCAAGTTCTGAATTTTTCTTACTTTCCACTTCACTGTAAACCTTCTGCTGAACCTCAGTGAATTCGTCGATAACACCTTGGATGTCTTTGATGCTTTTTATTGTTTCTACTCTGGAATTAGCTAAAACACAGATCTGTTGTTTTCGCATAAAATATAATATTCACTTATGGGCTGTCAGTGCTCGAACTATGACAAACACTCTGAAGCCAAAATCGACTTCACTGAACCTTTTGCAGAAATTATAAAGTCTCAAGTTTGTGAATATAAAGTTCTTCTTTATTCCAAATCTTCTTGTGAAATGAGCAGAACTGCTAAAAGTATTTTAAGGAAAAATCTTGTAAAGTTTGAGTATTTTGAATTGGATAATATGAATGATGAGGGACAGGCTCAAAGTGCTTTGCAAACTTTTACGGGGAAAAAAAGTACGCCTTATGTTTTTGTTCATGGAAAGTTTTATGGAGGGCTTAAAGAGTTGCAGAGGGGAGTTAGCAGTGGCGATTTGGCGAAAATAATTAATCAGGATAAGAATGAATAGGTTTATGGGAATTTTTTGAATAGATTTTTTTTGATTTTTTTAGAAGTTGGAAAGATGTTGGAAAAAAGATGAAGAAGAATTTTTAGAGAATTTTAGGGAATGGTTTAGATTGTTAAAATATTTGGCACCATCCTTTTTCTTTTTTTTGAGTCATAATGCGGACTTTTTCATTAAATAAAATGCAGCATACCAGATCATCGCTGTTCATTGTGCTTAAAAATTTATTTACTGCCTTCTTTAGCGATTTCCATTTGGTATTGAAAGTAAACCATCCAGTTCGCTCTTCCATTGAAGGACTTATGTCAAGTGTAAAAATCACTGCGAATCTTCTTCTTGAAATTGACATCATTGCAGAAATCTTTGATTCTGCTGTAACACAAACTTTTTTAGATGAAACGGTTTTCCTAAAAAAATGATTTAGTATTGAATAGTTTATTGTAGCTAAGTTTCTATTAATATCTTTAACACACATATCATCATAAAATCAAATATAAATTTATTAAACCTCATAAATTAACCCATAATCCACTACTATCACCTTTAAATCATCTAAACGGCAGCGACAACATTAGTTTCTCTCCAAATAGCAAAATCGACCTGAATTCTCTGAAAAATTTCTTCTATTTCAGCAGAATCACCTTCAATAAATTGACAATTCTGTCCCCCAACATCTGAATATTCATTGAATTCCTTTCTAGCAGATCTTCCAAGCCCAACACCGACCAAAACAGTTTTACATCTTTCAGAAGGAATAGAATAATTAACTTGTTGAAATATTTTTTTCAGTTCATTTTTCGAGTGACTTGAAGAATTATCATCTCCATCAGTAATGACGATATTCATGAAGTTCCAATAATGAGCAGTTCCATACCTGAGAAGTTCTGTATTTACCTTAAGGATCAAAGCTATGCCCTGCACAATCGCATCTCGAACTTAGTCCCTGGCTCAAACTTGGTTTTTGATAAGATCTTCGGAATACTTGAAGTAGTGGCTTGTTCGAATCCGAGACCTGATAAGAATGAGTCTGTTGCGGATGTGCTGGATTCCATTAAATGTAGAAATGTTGAAAGATTAAAATTTATTAAAAAAAAAAATTTATTATTAGCTTTGAATCAATTTTCATTCACTCAGACTTCATGAAAAAAGATTTTTAGTATTTAAAGATCATTCAAACCATTTAAACTACTTTTCTGATTTTTTCGTATTTGAGTTTAACGAAAACTCATTACTTTAATCATTAAAATGATACTCTTGATCATCCTCTTCAATAGTTACAACTTCTTTTAATATTCTGTTTTTCTTCCTTGATAAGTTTTTTTCTCTCACAAAATCAAAAGTCGGGACATTTTCCAAGAAAAAGATGAGAAAGTCCTCTTGTGGGATTTTCTTAGAATTCACATTTGTCTTCTTGAACCTTATCTTGATTGAGTTTGGAAAAAACTTGCATGAATTACTACTCGCTGATTTTTTCAAGGGTAGCAGAACGGGTTTCGGAGACTGCTGCTGATGGTTGGTTATTTCGGAAACAGATTCTTTGGATATCATATCTAAAATTTTCGTTGTTGGAAGGGTAGCTGACCTTCGATTCGTTAACTCAGGCCTGGTGATGGGCGGAAGGTTTCTTAAGGAAGACCGCGAACTTGTCACATTTCTTTTGGAAAATTTCTGATTTATGCATATTCGTGACCTTCTCATATTTGTTAACTATTTAACTTCAAACAAGATTGTCTTAATTCTAACTCTAAATAATAATCCTCAAAGTTTGACTTCTTCATTATCTTAAATTCATACAATAAATTTTTTCTCACAAGCCACAAGATATCTTTTGAAATCTACTAAAATCCTTACTTTTTCTTAAATATCAAGAAATCTCCACTAATCACTCTTTTTTACTCCTCTTCAAGAAACTTGACATATTTATTGCCCCAGTCTTCCATTTTTTTGGAGAGTTTTTCATATAATATGAAAGTCGCTCTTATCGTAGCATTAGTCTTCACTGCCTATGCAGGACCAGCAATCATTCTTGACGAAACCGCAGAAGTGGTCCCTCAGTCAATGATTGACTACATCAACTCAGCCCAAACATCCTGGGTTGCTTCTAAGGACTGGGTCGGAACAATGACCGTAGGAGAAGCCAAGGCATTCGTGTCAAGCTCCTTAGTCAGAGAAGAAGAATATCCTGAATTCAACTGGGGTGCCATGTTAGACCATTTCACCGCCCCCACCAGCTTCGACTCAAGGACCCAATGGCCAAGCTGCATTCACCCAATCAGAGACCAAGCACAGTGTGGCTCATGCTGGGCTTTCGCCGCCAGTGAAGCCTTGAGTGACAGATTTTGCATTGCATCAAGCGGTGCCAAGAACGTCGTTCTTTCACCTCAGTACTTGGTTGACTGTGACACCAGCTCTTATGGATGCAATGGAGGATACCCCAACCTTGCTTGGAGATTCATGCAACAAAGAGGTCTTCCTCTTGACTCTTGTGTTCCTTACACTGCTAAAGACGGAACTTGCCCTTCAAAATGCGCTGACGGATCTGCCCCAGTCTTCTACAAGGCTGCCACTGTTGCCTCTTACACCACCCCTGCCTCTATCCAGGCTGCAGTCGTTGCTGGAGGTCCCATTGAAGTTGCTTTCACCGTTTATCAAGATTTCATGAGCTATACCAGTGGTGTTTATATTCACACTTCTGGAGGTGTTCTCGGAGGACATGCTGTTAAACTTATTGGATGGGGTGTCTCTGGAAGTCAGAACTACTGGATCTGCGCCAACTCTTGGAACACCAACTGGGGTCTCCAAGGATTCTTCTGGATTGGCTTCGGACAATGCGGAATCGATAGCCAAGGTGTTGCCGGAAGCCCTTCAGTTTAAGATAATAGGATTTTCATAATTTTTGTGTAGGGTTATGTTTGTATTGGATATTGATAATGAATATTGATTAGATAGTGAATATTGATAAGGATTTTATAATTTTAAAATACAAGATTCTAGTTTACGAATAGTATTATAAAAATCTACTGAGAGATAGAACACTGTTTGAAACTAAATTGATTTTAATAATCTTTGAATACAAATATGCTTATATGTAAAATATTCAATTTAGTTTCTGTATATCATCATCTATGAAACTAAAGAAGGTTCTTAAATAAATATTTCAATGCATTAGTATAGTCTAATCATCTAATGCTACTTCTAAGTGCTGGGTGTTCGTGAAAATTAGCTATCCGCTACCCTTTCTCTATAATCTACATCATAGGACTATTTTAATTTGAAAACATAGGCCGGCTCAATTCAATAGGTGAAGCCAAGGCTTACTCTCCAGCTAGATCGCCAGAGAAATATCACATAAAAGAACACATCTGAAGAGTTGTGTTAAACTAAATCTCAAAACCCAATAAATTAAACTCAAAAGTTCTGAGGCCATTATGATATCTTAATCATATTCCAAGGTCAAGAAGTTCATACTGAACCTTTAGAACAAAGTGAATCACAAAGTGACCCAAATGCCTCAAATTGGAAAGAAATGCTGTCATTTCACATCATTACTTAGTTGACTGTGAAAAAGATTCAAAGAATGAAATATTGAAACATAACAGATTATTGAAGAATCATGTAAATGTTAGATATCCTAAGGAGATTTGAGTCCCTTACACTGGTAATGACGCGAGCTAACTGTTAAATTATTGATCTTTATATTAGAATATGCTGCCTTGTCGATGTTTACTTAAATCCTGCCTGTGTTCAAGCTGTGGTCATGGTCATGACTGGAGGACCCATTAGAATTTTATTTTCTGTTTATTAAAACTTTCCGAACTACTCTAATATAATCACACTTCGGGAGGACTTTTGAACGTTCTGTAAAATTAATGTGTAGAATGTTTTTGGAAGTAATAATTTCACGTTTAGTGACCTAGATTTAAAGTCAGGGTGTTGCTGAAGCTCCATTAGTCTATAGGAAATAATTTTCATAATTCCTCTGTTTGGAATACCTCTCTTAGTACCTGAACATATCAATTAAGATTTCTATTACTTATTTTCTTAAACATCTAGGGAATCCCTTTAATTCGCTTTTTTCTAGATTCCTCTACAAGAAACTTGACATTTTTTTTACCCCAGTCTTCCATTTTTCTGGAGAGTTTTTTCTTATAAATATGAAAGTCGCTCTTATCGTAGCATTAGTCTTCACTGCCTATGCAGGACCAGCAATCATTCTTGACGAAACCGCAGAAGTGGTCCCTCAGTCAATGATTGATTACATCAACTCAGCCCAAACATCCTGGGTTGCTTCTAAGGACTGGGTCGGAACAATGACCGTAGGAGAAGCCAAGGCATTCGTGTCAAGCTCCTTAGTCAGAGAAGAAGAATATCCTGAATTCAACTGGGGTGCCATGTTAGACCATTTCACCGCCCCCACCAGCTTCGACTCAAGGACCCAATGGCCAAGCTGCATTCACCCAATCAGAGACCAAGCACAGTGTGGCTCATGCTGGGCTTTCGCCGCCAGTGAAGCCTTGAGTGACAGATTTTGCATTGCATCAAGCGGTGCCAAGAACGTCGTTCTTTCACCTCAGTATTTGGTTGACTGTGACACCAGCTCTTATGGATGCAATGGAGGATACCCCAACCTTGCTTGGAGATTCATGCAACAAAGAGGTCTTCCTCTTGACTCTTGTGTTCCTTACACTGCTAAAGACGGAACTTGCCCTTCAAAATGCGCTGACGGATCTGCCCCAGTCTTCTACAAGGCTGCCACTGTTGCCTCTTACACCACCCCTGCCTCTATCCAGGCTGCAGTCGTTGCTGGAGGTCCCATTGAAGTTGCTTTCACCGTCTATCAAGATTTCATGAGCTACACCAGTGGTGTTTATATTCACACTTCTGGAGGTGTTCTCGGAGGACATGCTGTTAAACTTATTGGATGGGGTGTCTCCGGAAGTCAGAACTACTGGATCTGCGCCAACTCTTGGAACACCAACTGGGGTCTCCAAGGATTCTTCTGGATTGGCTTCGGACAATGCGGAATCGATAGCCAAGGTGTTGCCGGAAGCCCTTCAGTTTAAGATAATAGGATTTTCATCATTTTTGTGTAGGGTTATGTTTGTATTGGATATTGATAATGAATATTGATTAGATAATGAATATTGATTAGATTTTGAATATTGATAAAGACTTTATTATTTTTAGATACAAGATTCTAGTTTACGAATAATATTATCAAAACATTCTGAGACCTAGAATATTATTTGAAACTAAATTGATTTTAATGAATTTTCATTCTAATCTTCTCATAAATCTAAATCTTCTAAATTAATCTTCAATCAAATGAAATTTTAAATCGCTATATTTCGAGATTTTTTATCAATATGAAAACTCTTATTATTTTATCATTAGCTCTCACTATTCTAGCAGGTCCCGAGATGATCCTCGATGAAACCGCTGAAGTAGTTCCTCAATCAATGATAGTCTACATAAACTCAATCCAATCATCCTGGATTGCTTCAAAAGCCTGGGTCGGTTCAATGAAAATAATCTAAGCCAGGGTGTTACTTTCCAGTTCTCTACCAATACCAGAATCATATCCAGAGTACAACTGGGGATCAATACTGAACTACTTTTCACCTCCGATCAACTTCGACTCAAGACTTAAGTAGCCACTTGCATCCAGCCAATAATGGACCAAGGCCAATGCGTTCATGCTGGGCTTTCGGAGCAAGTGAATCTCTGAGTGACCGATTTCGCATAGCCTCGAACGGAACATAAACGCGGTTCTTTCACCTCAGTACTTGGTAGACTGTGAAAAATACTCACAAGGATGTGATGGTGGAAACCCGACTTATGCCTGGAGATTCATGCAACTCTTGGGAATTCCTGATGAGACTTGTGTAACTTATACTGGTAATGATGGCAGTCGTCCTACGACGTGCAGTGATGGATCTATGACAAGATTATATTATGCTGCAAATTTCGCTGCTTACTCAAATTCTGTGTCTATTCAGGCTGCTGTCATGGTTGGAGGACCTATGGAAGTGTCTTTTGATGTTTATCAGGTTTTATGAGTTATAGTAGTGGAATTTATATTCATACTTCTGGAGGTCCTGTTGGAGGACATTCTGTTAAATTTATTGGTTGGGGTCTCTGGGAGGATTAATTATTGGATTTGTGCTAACTCTTGGAGTACTTATTGGGGGATTAAAGGATACTTCTGGATTGCTTTTGGACAATGTGGAATTTATAGCCAGGGTGTTGATGGAACTCATTTAGTTTAAAGTTAGGACATCTTTAATTATAGGTTTGGAATTTATTTAGGTTTTTACTAACTGAATAACTATATTAGGATGGCTTTTTGAATATAAATATTATTTGGAATTATTTTAGGTATATTAATATGGGACTTTAGTTTGATCCTGATATTTAGATTGGGGAGACTATTGGCTTCTAAATCCATTGAGATACTATTAACCATTGTAGATTTTATGTCACATCATAACACAAAAGAACCGTATCTAATATCAGAGAATTTGAAAATGGGATCAGATTACTATCAAGATTCATGATTCTCCAATCAAAGTTTACCTAAAATATCTAAAAACCTTGATTAGCATATCACAATTGAAGGTATCACACGCATAATTTCAGGGACTTCTTTTTTATCTTTATCTGCTAAGTCATTTTCAAGTTCATCTAATTAAGTATCAAGCCTTTTCAGAAGGTAAGCGAATGGTTTTTAGATTTATTAAACAATAAATTATTCTGATGTTAATTGTTGATAATTTTAAGGAAAATTAGAGCATTCAGATCTTTTATCAATGAATTAAATAATTTATGTGCTCTGAAGATTTTTCTAAATAATTATCACAAGTAACGAGGACAATGTTTATTTTGTGAGTTTCAGAAAATAAAGAAAATTTTTCAATAAACATTACTGAGATGATATACAGCAATACTAAGCACTTTATATAATTAGATTATAGTATTTGATGATAAGTCTTGATCAATATTGACAGGAGGTTTAACCTTTGAAAGACTTTGAATAATTTAATTTCGTTTATAAGGCAACTTAGAAAGTTCTTTCAATCGGAATATATTATTTTTACATCAAAATTTATATGAAATCAATTTAAATTGAACTATTTATGAATCATAATTTACTTTATGTTAAAATTTAAGATGCATCAGATTTAATTAGTTAAGGTTTGGGTATATTAATATCAAGTTTCTTAATTTCCATCTTTAAATTCAATCAAAAAAAGTGATCTATAATAAACAGTGCCGATATGAATCAAGTTTATAAAATATAAAACTTTATAAAATAATTGAAGATGCTTCAATTTTAATCTACTATTCTAGTGATTTTGCGTTTAACTCTTTTGGGATTTTGATAACATGGTGCACAAAAAGCGATGTCACAAACTTCACAACAAAACATTCCTGCTCTATCAAATTCAACCTTACAACAGCAGCAAATAATATCCTTATCTCCAGTTTCAATAGGATTACATTTCCAAGTTAATGGATGATCTAATCTATGACTTTTTTTCATATTACTGACAATAACATTGATTAAAATATCAGAGCATTCAATACAAATATCGAAGTCACATTCTCTGCATCGATATCTTTCAGTATTGAAATTTCTGTAACATAAGTCACATTTATGAAAAGTCGCTTTAGCCCATCTCATCCAATGATGTTTTCGACAACTCAGAATAGGATGACCTGCAACAGGTCGTTCATGATATTCTCTGCATTCAGGACACAAAAAAAAGTATTTGCAAATCTTGCATATCAAGGCTTCCCCTTCAAATGAATCTTTGCAAGAGCTGCATTTCGGATATATTTCATTTCCGTTAATTTTGTTCAGTTTTAGTTCTTTTACTGATAAAGTGTGAAACTCACCACATTTTGGAGTGTAAAATAAAGGCTTAAGATTAAAGTTTTTAATTCCACAGTCCTTGCATAGGTCAAAATTGCAATCTCGGCAATTCCATGAAGGTTCTGTCTTCATTATTTGGCACGATTTGCATGTAAAACCAAATCCTAGTCCTTTCATATTATAATAAAAACAAGTATCAGGTTTCCAGATGAGTTCATGATTTTTTAAACATTTGATTTTAGGAGATTTTGACCCTATTTCATTTCCACACTTCTCGCATAACTTATAGTCACAGGAGGAGCAGTTCCAGCATGATGAAGAAAAGGTAAAGGAACACTTATCACAACTTATATAGAAACTGTTTGAAGATTTAAAGGACTGAAAAGTTACGAATATTGACCACTTCATTTCGTGGTTTAAAGGACATTTTGGATTTACTTTGTATTGGAGAATGCTTTTCATTGTTTTTGATTTACTTTCTTTATTTTCTTCATATTTTCTGTCTTTAACACGAAAAGTGCTTTCTGATTTGGTTCCAGAGGATTCATTTATCGATTTTTTACTAAAATCAATTTTTCGTGTATCATTTATTTTTTCAACATGAATTGATGGTGAAGTGTTATTATTTGTAAAGAGAAAATCAAAATCTTGATAAATTGTTCCGTATGCTTCAATTGTTTGAGAAATTTCCTTACTTTTTAGAGTAAAATTATAAATTTTATCCCAAGTCCTCACTTCTGTCAGAGCTTCATCTTGTGATAATACTATGACTTGCTTAACTCTACAATCAGGAAGACTTCTCTCATTAACAGTTAAATTTCTAATGAAATTCCTCAGGTTTTTTGCAGCTTCATCCAGTTTAAAAATGATTTCGTGAAAACTTTTTTCAAGCTTTTCAACAATTTTAGGAAAATCTTGGATTAGTTGATTTTTATTTGCCACAACCCTTTTCAAAAGATCTTCAAGTTTCATCGAAACAAGCCGTTTTGACTGAGGATTGATGGTTCTTTGAAGCTCTATTGGTATGTGCGTTGGTTCTGAACAGTCAAGAAGGTGCCTGCTATAATGAATTTCACAGAAAAAATATGCTTGATTTCTGCAGACACATTCATAAATAGCTTCTTCTTCGCACTTAGGTTGAATGCACATCATTTTTATAAGTTATTCTACATAATGTTTAAAAAAATGGAATTTTATTCAGCTATTTTAAGAGATATTTATCTTATTCAAATTAGTTAAAACCTGGATGGCATACCACCTATACCATGTTAAATTGTGTTCTACTCACCTGAATGAAAAATTTTAGAGTCACGTAAAAACCCAATTATGGTTTGATAATATTATATATTAGTTATCTTCTAATTTATCTTTCCATTAAGAGAATAATGATTCAAACTCAATATTTGGCTTATTTTATCTACCAAGTCGATACTTACAACAAAATTAATCATATTAGCATTCCTTTATATCTGGAAGGTCTATTGATGTAGTTTGATTGTTTTATCAAGTCATTATAATCTAAATGAGTGACCTTCATTTTTTTTTAGGAAATTTACTTGGGAGTCTATGGATTTGATTTATAAAATAAGGCATCCCTCTAATTAAAATTACTGGATTATCTAAAATCTTCGAATAATACTTAATTCTCTGAAGATTGTTTGGATTAACCTCTTCTGACATTAAAGAATAAATGATCAAATTCTATTATCCTTATATGTTTAAGATTAGAGAGTTTTCTCAATCTTAGTAAAAATACCGGTTTTATATTTAGTAGAATTATGTAATTAAGATGTATAATTATTTATTGGATGAAAACTTCAATGCTTTTTAAGGGTTTTTATTGGCTGATAGATTATTTATAGATTAGAATAATTTATCATTTTACAACCCGAAATATTCTTCTTGAAAGTAATAATAAATTCTTAAATATATTCATCTTTAAACCATCTGATTATTCACATAGTTAATTAAGATTGAGTAAATCATTCAATTTTGGATTCTTCGCAACCGATTTTTCACCCAATTCATTAATTTCCATAATCAAAGGAGGCGGAACCCATTTCTCACCATTCCTATAGCGATGATCATAAAAGCAAGAAGATCCAAAAGGACATTCCCCATCTCCAAAATTAAAGAACTTGCAAGAAATAGTCCCTAACTTTTGTTTATACTGTTCAGCAAGTTTTACCTTTTCTTGATAGTCTTCAATGAACACTGGACTAGGAAGTATGTAAAATGAAGTAGTTCTGCATAAGGGGCATCCCCTTGAGACTTCCTTAGGGACATTGATTTGGCCTCTCCACATTCTCATGCAGTTTATGCAGAAAGGATGAGAACATCCAAGTAAAAGTCCGAATTCTCGATGATTTTCCCTTACCTTATGCAAACAAATTCCACATTCTCGATCTCCTTCAACGTCAAGACCATTACCAGAAGGATGTTCAAGCCAACATCTTTCACCATATCTGCAGTTCCCCTTCAGGAAGAAAGGACAAATTTTTTTTTCTTCTTCTTTTGGTTGGGTTGAGAATTTTTTCATGTCTTCTGGAGTGAAGTTCATCATTCTCATGTAAAATTCGTCCATTTATACTTACTTTCAAGTCACACACTTTTCAATCAACTATTTAACACTCCTACCACCCTGCAAAGAAAATCATTCAAAATATAAAAATTCAATCGTTATTTAAACTTAAAAGCCTTTAACTATTTCCTATTTTCAGTTTAGGTACATTGTTTTTTTTCTCAGATTTGGGTATTTCTTCAGTTTTTTCCTTACTTTTCTTGACATTAAGTAATTCTCTAACAAGTAAATCAAACTCTTCCCTTAAATTTTCAACAGTCCTCTGAGTAGCAAGTCTAAGATTTTCAGCATTATCAAGTTGTGTCCTGCATAAAATTTACTTTAACAGTTGTCTTAACTTCTTATTATCCTCTTCAAGTTTTCCGATTTTCCGGGTGGATTTTTCTTCAGGTTCCTTCTTTTCCTGCAATTTTTCAGAATAAGAGCACAAAGCATCCCTAGCTTTTTGCAGTTGTTGAAAAATTTGGTCTCTTTGAGTTAAAATTTCCTCGATTTTCGTAATGGAAAAAGGACTTTGTTTCAATTTTATTACAACAGATGTCAGAGATTCCGCCTTTGTTATTGGAACCAAAGTGAATAATTCCAGCTCGTTTGTATCAATTCCTAAATTTTCTGCGCATTGAAAGAGTAAAGTTGAATGATCTAATGATGGGATCGAAAAGGCTGGGGTTAGTATTGAACAGTTCATTTTTTATTGAAGGATTGATGACATCTTAATAAAATAGTATTTTTTCTAAGGATAGTGAAAATTTGAATAGGGTTGATTTTGGATGAGGTGATGTTTAAGTTTAAAGATTTGTCATTTATTTTTAAAGGTAAATAGTGAAAAGTTGAAACTCTAAAAAAAATGGAATCTTTGGGTTGTTTGGTGATTTCATAGAGAATAAAAATTATTGGAATTGATCATCAGAGATGAAAAAGTTTTAGATAGAATTAAGAGATTTTTAAAGGTTAGATGATCGTAATCATCGGGATTTAATTAGATGCATGAAAGATTTCATATTGTTAGTAAAAAATTTTCGGGGACCTTGTTAATAAAGTTATTTCTTAGCTGTATCTTCATTAAACATATAAAAAATAATACCAAAGATTATCTCTACATGCTTTCTCTCTTTCATTGTACTATCAAGAGGCCAGATCTATAAATAAATTATTGAATATAAACAGTCAACAGCCAAACTCAAGAATCAAGAAAATTATTATACGCAAAGGCCAGAAAAATGCTCAAGGTGTTTTTCCTTATACCTATTTTATTTTACCTGAACGTTTTCAAGTCAAGTCCAAAATCCAAAAATTAGCGCGAAAAGTGATTAGATGCTTCTCTGATGAAAAACACCCTCCAAATATGAAATAATCTATTTATGAAGCAAAAGCAAAACTCAATCACCCGAAGGTATAAAACACAATATCAACCCCAAAATCTCAAAAACCTTAAAAAACCTCTTTATAATCTAATGTTCGATCAGAGCCATTTATGCCCAGATCACATAGTAGAGATGCTTACCGACTTGCAAAAAAGTGAGTTCGGTGATTCAACCCTGCTAAAATACCACAGCCGAACAATCACAGACCCTCTTCTGCGTCGTGTGTACTTCCAATTAAGTTACCCAGAGCTTCAGGACATTCCAAGTCCAAAAGTAATCGAGCTGCTGTATACTGAATACATGAAAGATTTTCCTAGAATAGACTCAGACCTCGAAAGTCTGAAGGTGAGTTTCACTCAAACGTTTTTCGATAACAACATTCACTTCCTCTCCGATCCCGTCGACCTGGCACTCGAGAGTCATAAACAAGAAACCATGGAAGCGTCTTCGCTTAACTCTCTCTGGGGCGAGTTTAAAACCTCGTCACCGGCAAAGACCCCTTCGAAGACTTCAGCTCCGAAAACAACTGTTCGGTCGAAAAATGGACTAAAAATATTGAGTTGGAAAGTAAAGGAAATTGTTGAAAGACTTGGAAGTTCTACTTATCAAGAAGTCGCTGATTCCTTGGTTAAGGAAACTGAGGAGTATGAAGGGGACTCGAGAGATGAGAAGAATATTAGAAGAAGGGTTTATGATGCTCTTAATGTTCTTATTGCTGCTGGGGTTCTTGTTAAAAATAATAAAAAAGTTGAAGTGATTAGGAGGAAAGTTGATCCTTCTCTTGAGAAGATCAGGAAGATGAAGGAAGTGACTGAAAAGTTTTTGACTTTGCAAGCGCTTATTGAAAGAAATCGATATCTTAAGAATTCTACTCATTCGGTTTTTTTACCTTTTTATTTGGTTGTCGTTGAAAAAAAAAATGATAAATCTGTTCAGGTCTTGGCTAGTTTGCAGAAAAATCAGGCTTCTGTCAAGGTCAATCATGATTTTTTAATACAGCATAGTGATGAACTTTTAAAGAAGTTGAATTTTCAGGTTAACTTTTCGTATTTTCCTCCTGAAAATTATGGCTTTGTTAAGTTTGATCATCATTTTGATTCGAAGCCTTTTATTGAAGATTCAATTTTAATCTAGGTTAAATTTTGGGTTTTGAAATTATTATACAGTATATATCATTTTTTCAAAATTTCTCAATCCAAAAATTTACAACATGAATAGTTTCATACAATCAGACTGATTTCGATATATCTCAGCATAAAATAATATAAAATGCTCCTAATTTTAACAATATATCTTTGTGAAGCTAAGCTTTTATATTTCACAGAGGTCTGCCGTCACGGTGCCCGTTCTCCAAAGCATTTCATGCCCTGGGACACAGAGAAGCGCTGGCCAAATGGTTCAAAAAACCTGGTGAGTGAAGGACTTCGACAGCATTATTTACTAGGTAAATATTTGCGAAAACGATATATAACCGATTTCAACTTCTTAAGCGAGACCTATGACTCGAAAGAGCTGAAAGTTTACTCAACATCTGTAACTCGAACTATTTTCAGCATGGAGTCTCAGCTGATGGGTCTTTATCCTCAGCAAAACATGAGCCTTGATCATATTTTTAAGTCATCATATCTCACTAAAACACCTTCAATCAACAAGAAGCCTTTAATTCCGATCTTTTTAGATGAAAAAAAAATTGAGCCGATGCTACTGATTGAAGACTACTGCGAACCTTATAAAAATGACTCAAAACTAAGAAAGTCGTATTTAAAAAAATTTAAAAGAAAAAAATCGTATCACTTTATATCAGATACTGTCGAAGCATACTTTAAATCAATAAATCAAGAGAAAATCCCTCATGAACTTCGCGTTTTAGCCTCTGTGATTTCGAATAAATTCATGGGTTTCTCTATACCTCCAGTTTTTGATGATCTCTGGTATAACAAAACAAGAGATTTACACATTAAGATGAAAGAATATATAAAATATGATAATAAATACTCGAGAACTCTTGCTGCGAGTGAGTTTTTAAATCATCTTTTACATCAGTTTGAGTCTAAAATTCGAGGAATAACTCAGAGAAAAGCAACTATTTACTCTGCACATGATACGACTTTAATGAATATTTTTGCTGCTTTAAACGTACCTTTATTTGAACCTCCTTTCGCATCGATTCTCATATTCGAGCTTCATGAGAATGATAATGAATTTTTCATCAAAACTATTTTCAATGACTTGCCTTTGACTTTACCATTTTGTTCAGGTACTCTTTGTGACCTGTCAACTTTTCAGTCTTTCGTGTCGAGTAATACATTTAAAAATGTAACTGAAGCTTGTTTGAATTTTCCATCAGGGAAATATCTAACTAAGCCGAATTCTGAAATTTTTGATATGGAAACAGATCAAGTTGATAATCAAGATCTTTAAAATTAGAGTTAGTTCACTTAATTAGAAAAATTTATTAGATTGAAATTGTAATGATGTGATTTGTTTTTGATGTATAAGACTTTGATAGTAAATCTTATAAAGAATAATGATTCTCATTTTATCGCTTTTTATTTGTGAGGCAACACTTGTTTATTTCACTGAAGTATGTCGACATGGGGCACGAGCTCCTATTGCATATATGCCGTGGGATTCAGACTCACGTTGGCCTAATGGTGAGAAAAACCTTGTCAATGAAGGACTTAGACAGCATTATTTACTCGGCTTGTATTTGAGAAAGAATTATATTATCGATAGCAAATTCTTGAGTGATAATTACAACTCTACAGAAATTAAAGTCTACTCAACATCTATTTCTCGAACCATTTTCAGCATGGAATCTCAATTGATGGGACTTTATCCTCAAGAAGACATTTACTTCAGTGAAATCCTTTTACCAACAGGTGCAAAACAGACCACTTTAACCGGTAAAAGCCCATTAATTCCTATCTATCTAAATCAAAACAAAATAGAGCCAATGCTTCTAATCGAAGACTACTGCAAGCCTTACAAAGATGACGTAAAACTCAGAAAATCAACATCAGACTATTTAAAGTTATTCGAAAAATACCCAGAAATCACAAAAGTGGTAGAAAATTACTTCAACTCAACCCCAGAAAATCCAGCTCCAGACTTTCTTCGGGTTCTCGGCTCAGTGACTTCAAACAGCTTCATGGGATACCCAGTCCCATCAGTCTTCAACAACAAATGGCTTAAAAATGCTCAGAAGTTATACATAGAAATCAGAAAATACCTAAGATACGGGACTGAATATTCAAGAAAACTCGCTGCAAGTGAATTTTTAAACACGATTTTAGACCAATTCGAATCAAAAATAAAAGGAAAAGGAAATTTAAAAGCAACTCTTTACTCAGCTCATGACACAACCTTGATGAACATTTTCACAACTTTAAAACTTCCAATTTCAATTCAACCTCCTTTTGCCTCGATTTTGATCTTTGAGCTTCACGAGTTAGATGAGAAGTTTTACGTAAAAATACTTTACAACAATGAACCTGTGACTCTTTCAGGCTGTTCAAGTGATTTTTGTGAGTTCTTTAAGTTCAAGTCTTTCATTGAAGCTTCGACTTTTAAAAATGCGACAGATGCTTGCTTGGGTTTCACATCGTCAGTGATCAGTTCGAATAAGATTCCTTTGGGTCTTCCTGGTGACACAGTCGATATCAATGAAATTGTTGTCAACCAGTCTGGAGAAGAAGAGTCGAATTCTGTTTTCTTCATCTCGTTTTTTACCATCCCAGTCTTAATCCTTCTATACTATCTAATAAAAAAGATTCCTAGATAATCCATGTCGAAATCTCAAAGCAAAATTATTGGAGTCTACGTAATTCTTAATTTAGCAAATCGGAGAATGCATTGGAAAAGGAGCTAGTGGCAAAGTTTACAAAGGTCTCAACACAGAAAATGCGAAAATCGTTGCAATAAAACAAGTGAGTATTTCGAATATCAGTGAAGACCAACTTGGTTCAATTCACATGGAAATTCACTTACTAAAGAAGCTAACCCACGAGAACATCGTAAGATACGTAGACGTGATATCAACTGAAAAGCACCTAAACATCGTTCTAGAATACGTAGAAACAGGTTCACTCGCGGCAATAAACAAGAAATTCGGTCCATTCCACGAGACTCTCGTATCAATATACATAAAGCAAGTCCTAACAGGTCTAGCCTACCTTCACTCACAAGGAATAGTCCACCGTGACATAAAAGGTGCAAACATTCTAACAACAAAAGAAGGAGTAGTAAAACTAACTGACTTCGGAGTAGCAACAAAGTTAAGCGAAACAACCAAGTCAATGAGCGTCGTAGGAACTCCTTACTGGATGGCTCCTGAAATCGCGTACCCCACAGGCCCAACGACTTTCGCCTGCGACATCTGGAGTCTCGGCTGTACAGTGATCGAGTTGCTCACCGGGTCTCCTCCGCATTACGAGCTGGAACCGATGCAAGCTCTTTATCGCATCGTTCAAGACCCTTCCCCGCCGTTGCCTTTGAACATCTCTCCAGAACTCAGAGACTTTCTCATGAAATGCTTCCAAAAAGAGCCTCTTATAAGAGTTGATGCACTTACTTTACTCAAACATCCTTGGATCACACAAAAAACTGCTCCAGTCGTTGAAGTCAATATGCCGGAAGAGGTTAGTAATACTATTCGCAATCATATTGAAAGTATTGTTGAAGTCGAGGAAAGTGAAGAGGGAAAAGATGTGATTGATATGAACCTTAGAAGCTCAAGTCCTTTAGGACATAGAAGGAATCGAGCTAGAGGAAGTTTCAAGGTTCAGGAGTCACTTGTTGAGGAAAAGTCGAGTAAGACTTCTAGAACGGTTTCCAAGTCGACGAGAATTGAATCTGAAGACTTTAATTCGATTTATAACTGCATGAAAAGGTTGAAGGAAAGCAGGTGTCTTAGCGTGATTAATGAAGCCATGAGCTTCATCGAACCTGCAGTTATCATCGAGGATTTAAACCCTGCTAGTAAGAATCTAGTCCCTGCTTTGATGCAGGTTTTAGATACTTTGAGACTGAACCCAGAGTTCAAATTCGATTCAATTATTTCCTTGTTGAAAGATATTTTAGAAGAAGTCAGCGATAACCTCTCTCTTCACCTCAGTTTACGTCTTCTTAACCAGATCTGTGAAACATCTGATGAGGCCAAATCGCAAGTTTGCATATTAGGACTTATACCTTTGTCACTCAGCTATGTCGGTGAAGAGTTCCCAAGAGAACTTAGAGTTGAAAGCGCTTATCTCATTGGGCAACTCTGTCACTCGACTCCAATTGTCAAGAAGCTCTTTTTATCTGCAGGCGGCCTTGAATGCATACCTAAATTGATTGATATGGACTATGAAAACCAGAAAGACCTGGTCTTGCTTGGAATTGACGCTATGATCGTTTTGCTTGATAATAATGACGACTTTTTTAGGGTATGGGCAAATTGTGGAGTTATTAAAAGACTTATTGTTACTATTGATAATATCTTTCAAGCTGGAGAGTGCGATGTTTATCTGGGGAAAATTTGTGACTTGCTGCAGAAGTTTGCTGATGTAATGTTTAGGAAGGGACCGAGATGTGTTAAAGAAAAGTTTTGTGAAAGTGAGAATTTGAAGTGTCTTACTAATTATTTGAATCTTGTACCACCTGCTGTCAAGTTGAAACTTGTTAAGACTATCAAGTATCTTGCTTCGGAAAGCTCGGTTCAAAATGTATGGGTTAGGTAGAAACTTGAAAATTCGGGGATTGTTGTTGATTTGGTTTCGGTGCTGTCGACTACTCACCTAGAATGCCAACAAGATATAGTCTACACATGTCTAAAATCCCTAAACCAACTTCTAAAGTTAAGTCAGCCACGACAAGAGCAGTTAGTCTTAGCAGGTGGAGTTCCATACTTAAAAGAATCCTTAAAATACGGTAAACTATGCGAAGAGTACTCAGTAAACCTCCTTCAATGCCTTCCAACAGCAAGTAACTACTGCAGTAAAGTTCTTCACACTTTCGACATATTTTCTCTTCTAATCAGTTACCTATCAAAATACCCTCGAATCCTGGATGGTCTAACAAAATGGGTAGCATTCGACAAAAAGAACTGTACCACAGAAATCTTAAAAAACCAAAACATTGAAACTTTAATCGAACTTTTTTCAACAACTCCAAATTTCGACCATCTTCTTCAAAGTTTCATCACAATTTTAACAACAAGTGAAGCTCTCATCGCCGAGTTTTCCAGAAATGACAAGTTTTTAAGTCGTCTGATGAAAGAATCAAGCAAAGTTTCCCAGCCTCAACAACTGAAGAACTGTCTGAACCTTCTTTTAATGATTTGTTCGAAGCACTCGAAACCTCGTGACTTGTTGGACGAGTATCAAATGTATTCAGTGATTATGGGAATTTTGCATCAAAGTCATGATAAAGATCTTTTGATTCTTGAAGAAATCGCCACGATGCTGCTGCAGGTGTACTCAAAAAGTAGGTAAGACTTATTTAATTTAAGAATGGATTAGAGGGTAGGCAAGGGGGAGGTGCAGTAGGGACAAGGCTGTGGGTGTTGTGACCGAGAATGGAGAAAACAGATGTTTCTGCAGTTTTGGCATATTTTTGATTTGGATTTCTTGGAAAGGTGAATTTCTTTAAGACATTCTCGACACCAAATCGATTTTTCATTGTTTATCTGGGCTTCACTGAGTCTACAGGTTAGACAATAAGCGAGTTTGTAACGACTTACACAGAAATTACAGTAAACTTTACAATTGCAGGAAAGTAATGAAAAAAAGTCTAAACTCAAGATAGAAGAACATCCTCCACAAAACCTGAAAAAAGGATTACTTCTATTTCGAGGTATGTCAAAAAACTCAAAACCTGTGAATTTTTCTCTTTTTTCTAAAAAAGCATCTCGGAACTCTTTCGCTTCTTCTTCTTTGAACAGTCCAAATTTCACAAGTTGCAGATTTTTCGGCTTGTTATCAGCGAACTGAAAAAATCCTTCAATGTGACATTTTGACCCTGGGGCGATAGGGAACCCATAAATTCCACATGAAATAGCAGGGACAGCAATAGAAGTAACTTTCTGGTTATCTGCATATTCTAAAAGCCCTTGAATGCATTCTACAAGTAGTCTATCATGATGATTTTTCATGTAATTTTGTTCTACAATTGGACCAACCACATTGTAAATGTATTGAAAACCTTTTGACCGAAGATTAAAAGCATCGGTGACAAAAGGTTTTTTAAAAGTTATTGTTGGTGTTCTTCCTGAACAGGCCCTGGTGAAATCGTCTCCAGCTTCATAAGCGATTTGCGCTGCCAGGCCTCCAGCGTGTTCAAGTCTGTTATTCGCAGCGTTGACCAGTGCTATAGTGTTAAGGGACAAGACACTTTTCAGGTAAATTTCAACTGTTGCATTTTTGTAGACCCCTCTTGCGATCAGAGTGGAGTCTTCATAAAACCCAGAAGAAATATTTTGATTCATCATTGAAATATCAGAAAATTTTATCTGTTTAAAGCTATCTAATAAGGTTTATTTTTTTCCTCTTCGTTTTTTCTTGCTTTTCTTGAGTTTTTCGTAGTCTTGACGAGTTTTTAGTCCTTTCCAGTGAGCGGCGATGTAGGCTGAAGCGAGATCTTTTTGCTTCTGCATCTGTTCGAAGTTAGCTCTTTTGGCACTGTCTTTCTTTTCCTCTTCATCTCTTCTGGACTTTTCCATCCTGATCTCGCGTATCAAGTTTTCAGTGGCTTCAAGGCTGTGCTTATTCTCAGTAAAAGCTTTAGTTTCTCTATCAAGTTGTTGGGTATTTTCGATCATTTCCTTGTCATATTCTTTAATAGTCACTTCGATTTTATTGCTCTGAAGTTTTTGCTTGTTTTTAATCATTTCTTCTTCATTTTTCTTGTTCTCAATCCTTAAATTATTTAAAGTTTCTCTGAGTTTTTCTCTTTTTATCTCATATTCATTAGTTTTCGAATCATTTTCCTTTTTAAGCTTCAAGTACCTTTGTTCATTTTTCTTCTGAGTATCTTTAATAGACTCCGTTGTTTCCCTTTCATTTTTTTCAAGTTCAATTCGAAGTTTCTGTATTTCTTTATTTTTGCTTTCTTTTCCTTCTTCCCTTTGCCTCTTCAAATTAACAAGTCGAATATTATTTTCAGCTTCTTCAGCTTTTGCCTTCTTAAGTTTTGCATCGATTTCTTCAAGTTCTTGTTCACGACTGAGTTCTTCTTCAACAGGTGTGATTAACTTAATAAGGTAAAGTTTCCTCAGGTCTTTCGCCACGTCTAAAAAAGTAGGAACTCCTGAACTTGCAGTATTCACAACTTGACTGAGGAACTTGAAGGACTCTTTATCGTGTGACAACCAGCGAGTGACCTCGATGGTGTTTTTTTCAAGAAGTTCAGCAATTTCGTAGGCTTCTTCGCTGATGTTTTCGGATTTTTCTTCTGTGTCGATCACTTGACCGTCAGTTTCTGGGTTGAAATTGTTGAAATCGCGTAATAATGATAGATGGTCTATCAAACACTTTACAAGACCCGGGTCAAGAATTGATGAGAATCGCTCTTGTTGAGTTGATATTTCTACCAGGTTGTCCTCGGTTAGCCAGGAAAGGACTTCTAGACGAAGGATAAACTCGTCGGTTAAAGAGATCATTCGTTGACTGTCTACATGAGATGGTCTCGCCATCAGTTATTTTATTTAAATAGAAATTTAGGTTAATTAAACCCTCCTAATAATAAAACAATGATCAATTCATATATCTCAAGACTTCTTTCCAAATAATCATCAAATTCTAAAACCTTCTAAATAAATATATACAAAAAATATCAAATCTCACTAAATTCACCTTTCCACCCATGATCTACCTACCAACTTCTAAAATAAAATGAAACCTTCGGATAACCACCTATCCAAAAGTGCAAAGTCCCTAAAGCGTCCAGTCTACGGAGCCAAGTTCAAAATCTCAATTCCAGATTTCAAGGCACTAGGCGAGTCCCTCACAACCGGAACCCGGATGACAAACCTCCACGAAGACTCTCCAAAGCAAAAGTCAGCCCGTTTCCTGGAGCCTATTCAAAGTGTTCAAACCCTTTCAGGAGTTTCCTCTCACCGAGTCCTTCCAAAGCAATTCTCCAAAACATCCTTGGTCGACCTTCCCAAGCTTGACATCGAAGAACTCTCGAAAGCCGACTTAATCTCAAGTGGGCCTTTTCACTCGCTTCCCCGAGAATCAGCAGCTTTTCAGCACCCGAACTTGAAGTCGACTCGAGACATCAGCAGGTTCGACTGCTGGGAAGACAAAAAGACCTGCGAGGACTGGCTGGACTTTTATAAGGACAAGGCAGGTCCACATGGAAAAAGCCCGATATTCGAGCAGGGGGTTTACAAGTGGGAAGATGTGGAACTGGTCGCAGTTGATAAGAAGAAGTTCGTGGTTCGAGTGATTAAAACTCTAGCGATTAAAAGAGTTCAAAGACTTGCTATTCGATTTAATGATGAAGATGAAAAGGAATTTGAAGAGAGAGTCACTCAGGCAAGAGAACTTGAAGGAAACTTTCACTCACATATGCGCTTTTTGCAGTGCATTGAGGAAGTTAACACGGAAAAAGTAAGCAATTTGCCTTATAAGATTAAAGATGCGATTCTTAAAAAGGCCTTTGGTAATAAACTGCAACAGTTATCAGTTCATGCCAGTTGTATTGAAAGTCTCATGACTGTCATCGGAGATGACTACGTTAGAAGCATGAAAAAGTGGATCATTTTGCTGAGAATGAAAAATCCTTTAAATGACTCAGAGTTCATAGCAAAGAGAATCAGCATCAGAAGACCGAAAATCGAAGTCCCTGAATTCGGCATCTGGCGACTTCCTTATTCTCAGTACTCTTTCAATAAAAAAGCCTTAGAAAAAAACCACTGGTATCGAATTTCTGAAGTCGTTCAAGTTAATAAAATCGCTGCTGCAAAATGTTACAGTTTTCTTGATCAACGCTTTTTATCCACCGGGCCATTGACGAAAGCGGTGAAATTGAAAGACCTTTATAAAGACCTCGAAGCCCATTTCAAAGCGATTTCAACAGAAATCAAATATCGATGGAGAGAGTTTCTGGTGAGTGAAACTCAAGATAAAATGTCGGAAAAGTATAAATTTTTTGAAGTTGATAAAGTTGAGTATGAAAAAGATGGACTTGATTATATTTTGTTGAGACTTGATTATATTTTTGAAACTTATATGCAGGAATTCGCTGATCTCAGCATTAAGGACTGGGTAGATTTCTTGAGTTCTTATAGTGATCGCTTTACCTCGAGGAAAATCAAGGAAAAACCTTTGATTATTCTTACTTTACACTTAGAAAAGGCCAGTAAAAATAAAAAAAATGCAAAGGGAAATGAAGGAGATGATGGGAATGATGGGAAAATTGACTTCAAACCTACCATTGAAGAAGCGCAAAAGGTCATTTTACAGTGCTTGGACTGGATTGTAGACGAAACCAACAAGATTCATAACTTGAGATGCACTTTAGTCCCTTTCATGAACTTTCCTCTGGATCCTGCGTTTTATTTAGATAAAGATTACAGTCTTTTGCTGTGGGCCAGACAGGAAATTCAGAGTTTTCTTGAATTTTACAGTGAAGAGCCGCTGAAACTTTTACAGGAGTATAAAAAGTTTGAATGGATTGGGAAATTGAAGACTGAGAACTACTTGAAAAGCTTATTTGAAGTGAAACCTTCTATTCCTAAACTGCAGGAAGAGCTGCTTAAGTTCAAACAAGCTAAGAATGAGATACAACATCTGCATACTAATACCATCAATTATGACTTCTTTCAAATTGAATGCTTTCAAATCAAGGATGACTTGAAGGTTAAAATTGAACTTGTTATCAAAGAACTGCTTTTAAAAATATCACAGTTTTGTGAAAATGAGGTTAATAAAATTGATCAGGAATATGGAGAAATTAACTCTAAGATTAAAGAAATACCGCTTAATGAAGATGCACTTTTTGAATTGAAAAATTTCGCAAAAAGTGTTAAGTCGAAGGATGTCGAGTTGGTTAAAAAACTGAGGGATGTGTTTAACCATAAAGTGATATTAGAAGATTACTTCTTTTCCATAGACAACGACATAATCGAAAAAATGTGGTTAATAAAAACCTACCCTCGCGACGTAGAAATCGCTTTAAACGAAGGAAACAACCGTTTACTAATAGCAGAAGACAAGTTCCGTCAAAAGCTAGAAGACGAGAAAGACCAGTGGTCAAACGAAACCAACCTTCTAACCCAAAACTTCGAAGAAATCCAGAGATTCCACGACTACGATTCCCACCTTCGACACTACGAAAGCGTTAAAAGACTTGAAGAAAACCTAAAAATCGCGATGGAAAAAATGATTTCTTTCAACATCCGAGAAAACCTCTTCGAAATGAATCTTTCTGACAAGTCCGAACTTCAGAAGCTAATCGACGAGTTCGACCCTTACAATAAACTTTGGACAAATGTTTACTTCTTTAAAAGCGAACTACTCAACGACGCTTACAATTCCACCTTCTCTTCTTTGAACGCGAATGAAATCGCAGGAAAAGTTGACAGATGGATTCGAGAATGTTTCATGCTTCAAAAGAAAATAAGTGGAAAAAGTCCTGAAGCTGTTGACGTTATAAATCATTTGAAAGACGATTTGAATGACTTTCAAGAAAACATTCCACTTATCAAAGCTATTTCTAATGAAGCCTGGGGAGAAGAACATTGGAAAAGACTTGCAATTATTGCTAAAGTCGACCCTGAGAAACTTGATGCACGACAAACTTTAGAGTCTTTGATAAAGCAAGGGATGAAGGACTCGATTGAAGAGATTGAAAAGATTTCTTTCGAAGCGCAGAGAGAATATAAGTTGAAGAAGAAGTTGGATGAGATGAAGAAGCAGTATGAAGGCTTGAAACTTGAGATTTTGCCGCATAAAGACTCGTTCGTCATCAAGACAATTGAAGATATTCAGTTAATTATTGATGAACAGATCACAAGTGTACAGGCGATGAAAACTAGTCCTTATATCAAACCTATTGAAGACAGCTGCAAAGGGTATGAAGTTAGACTTGTTCTTACTCAAGATACTTTAGAAGAATGGATCTTGTGTCAGAGGGTCTGGATGAACCTTGAACCGATTTTTAGCTCGGAAGATATTCAGAAAAGAATGCCTATGGAGTATAGACAGTTTAAAACTATTGATACTTATTGGAGAAATACTATTGAAATCGCATTTAGGGATCCTGGACTTGTTGAGAATATTGCTAGTGATCGAACTACTTATAATTCGTTTAAAGAGGCGAATTCAAATTTGGAGGAAATACAAAAAAGTATGCATCAATATTTGGAAACTAAGAGAATTTCTTTTCCTAGGTTTTTCTTTCTCAGTGATGAGGATTTACTTGACATCTTATCTCAAACAAAAGACCCACTAAGAGTTCAAGACCATTTAAACAAATGTTTCGAAGCAATCGACAAAGTAACCTTCACAGAAAACCAAGAAGTGACTCACATGATATCTCCAGAAAAAGAAACCGTAGCTTTTCTCAACAAAATAGACGTAAACTACGGAGACAACAAAGGAAACGTCGAATACTGGATGTTAGAAATAGAGCGAACGATGTACAAGACCCTTCAAGACATAACCAAAAGAAGTCTATTAGACTACCAGGTCCAGCCAAGAACATCCTGGATAAAGAACTGGCCCGCGATGGCGATTTTATGCATAAATCAAATAATGTGGACAGCAGAAGCCGAAAAGTCAATTTCAACTAACACCCTGCCCAAGTTCGAAGAAGAGCTGAGCAAGTTAATAACCGGAGTAGTCAAAATGGTCAGAGAAAAAATCGACTCATTATTAAGAAAAACCTTATCAGCCGTGATTACCTTAGACGTTCACGCAAGAGACATAATTTCCGACATCAGCCAAAAGAAAATCACTGAAATCACTCACTTTGACTGGATAGCTCAGTTACGTTATTATTTTGATGGAACCTCGAAAGTGGCTGTCAAAATGGTGAACTCGACAATTGACTACGGCTTTGAGTACCTTGGGAACACTCCTAGACTTGTGATAACTCCTTTGACTGATAGATGCTATCGAACACTCATTGGAGCTTATAACCTTTACTATGGAGGAGCACCTGAAGGACCTGCTGGAACTGGAAAGACTGAGTCTACGAAGGACTTGGCAAAGGCTGTTGCTATCAAGTGTGTTGTTTTTAATTGCTCTGATTCTTTGGATTATACTGCAATGGCGAAGTTCTTTAAAGGACTTGCTTCTAGTGGATCCTGGTGCTGCTTTGATGAGTTTAATAGAATTGAACCTGAAGTCTTGTCTGTCATTGCCATGCAGGTTCTTAAAATACAGGAAGCGGTTAAGAAGAGGGGGAAAACTTTTCATTTTGAAGGCACGCAGCTTAGTTTGAATTTTTCTTGCACTATTAATATCACTATGAACCCTGGTTATGCTGGAAGGTCAGAACTTCCAGACAATTTAAAGGCTCTATTCAGACCCTGTGCAATGATGGTTCCTGACTACGCTATGATCAGCGAGATCAGTCTTTACAGTTATGGCTTTCAAGAAGCTCGAAGTATCGCAGTTAAAATAGTCGCATCTCTGAAGTTATCATCTGAACAACTGAGTACCAAAGATCATTACGACTTTGGCATGAGAGCCGTTAAAGCTATTTTAACTGCCTGTGGAAACTTAAAACAGAATTATCCTGATGAAAATGAATTTATTTTGGCGTTAAGAGCTCTAAATGATGTCAATTTACCCAAGTTCACTAGTGAAGATATTCCTTTGTTCCTTGGAATCACTTCTGACTTGTTTCCTGGAACGAGTTTGCCGAAGATCGACTATGGTGAGCTGAAAACATCAATTGTTAACTCAGCAGAGAATTCTGGACTTATTGCCACAGATGAGTTTTTGTTGAAGTGCATTCAACTTTATGAAACTATTTTGGTTCGGCATGGACTTATGCTTGTCGGTCAGACATTTTCAGGAAAAACCCAAGTAATAAGCATTCTGCAGCAAGCCCTAAGTTCAAAGACAACCTCTTCAAAAACCCTACGAATAACTTTAAACCCAAAGTCAATAACCTTAACTCAACTCTACGGTAGATTCATTCCAGAGTCCCACCAAAGCACAGACGGAGTCGCATCTCTTGCATTCCGTCAATTCACTTCAGACAAGTCACCCGACCGAAAATGGGTAGTTTTCGACGGTCCAGTCGATTCCAAGTGGATAGAAAACATGAACACAGTCCTCGACGACAACAAAATGCTTTGCATGCCTTCAGGCGAAGTGATAAAACTGACAGAAACCATGACAATGATGTTCGAAGTAGAAGACCTGAAAGAGGCTTCTCCAGCGACTGTTTCCCGTTGTGGAATGGTTTATCTCGAGCCTCACAGACTAGGCTGGAGATGTTTGCTGTCCTCTTACATAAAAAACCTGCCAGTCTTCGTCCAAGGCCCGATGACAGAAGCTTTTGAAGCAAACTTGGAGTTCATCTGCCCTCCAGTCCTTGAGTTCCTCAGAAAAAAATGCAAGTTTCCAGTCCCAGTAACAGAAATGGAAATCGTTCAGACCTTACTGCAGATTTTTGATTGTTTCATTGAAAAACCTAAGACTGAAGCGCATGAAGACCCTGACTCACCTGTGAAAATGAGAAGTGATACGAAAGTAACTAAAGAATTAGAAGAATCAGTCTTCAACTGGACTCTCTTCGCTGCTATCTGGGCACTTGGAGGCTGTCTTGATGAAAATTCAAGGATAAAGTTCTCAGAATTTTTTAATGACCTGCTCGAAGGAGTTGACTTGAGGGCGAAGTACTCGTTGATTGACCTTCCTGCAACTTGGGGGGCGAAAAAGTTAGAAACTCGTATAAAAAAAGACTATTTTGACTTTTATTATGACAAAAGTAAAGAAACTGGCTACTGGGCTCTATGGACAACTCTAAGTCCTTCAAACTACACTCCAAGCAAATCCTCGAATTTCAATGAGTTGATCATCCCGACGAAGGACATTTTAAGGATCAGTTATTTTTTAGAGCTTTTCGTGAACAACAACAAACACGCGCTCTTCTGTGGGCCGACAGGGACTGGAAAGACAGCCAGCATCCTTGACAAGCTACGGTCGTCGTTTTACAATGAAAAATGGAATCATCTTCTTTTGACTTTCTCTGCACAGACTTCAGTGAACAAGACTCAGCAGATTATGGAAGCTTCAATGGAAAAGCGACTTAGAAAGATATACGCTCCTAAAGCAAATAAACGCTTAGTGATCTTCGTTGATGACTTGAACATGCCTTTAAAAGAAATCTACGGCGCACAGCCTCCCATCGAACTGCTCAGACAATGGATGGACCATGGCGGGTGGTACGACCTGGACACTAAAGAATTTAACACCTTTAAAGATATCCAGTTCGTAGCAGCCATGGGACCCCCTGGCGGGGGTCGAAACATGATAACTCAGAGATATTTAAGACATTACAGCAAGTTCTACATCGAGTCCTTTGGAAATGAAAGTATGACTGCAATTTTCTCTACTATTCTTGACTGGTTCTTCCAGAAACAAGATATTCAGTTCACTAGATCTGTTCAGGACTTGAAACGATCTTTGGTTTCTGCAACGCTTTTTGTTTTTACTAAAACTTCAGCTGAACTTCTGCCAACTCCTGCGAAAATTCATTATTTGTATAATATGAGAGATGTTTCGAAGGTTTTTCAAGGGATTTCTAGAGGAACTTCTGAAGCTATTCAAGATGCTGATGATATGATCAAGCTTTGGATTCATGAGTGTCAGAGGGTCTTCCAGGATCGACTTGTAAATCTGGAGGATCGGGATTATTTTGATGGACTGTTGAAAGTAGCGGTGAAAAATCATTTTAATAAAGATTTGGAGAGTCTGGTTACTCAAAAACCTCTGCTTTTTGCTAGTTTCATTGAAGTTGAGCATAATAAAAAGAAACTTTCTAACTGTTATTGCGAGATTCGAGACTTGGAACACTTGAATCAATCCATGAAGGACTTGCTTGAGTATTACAATCAGATCTCCAGGGATAAGATGAATTTGGTCTTGTTCAACCAGGCTATCGAACATGTCGTTAAAATTGTTAGAATTTTGCAACAGCCGCTTGGAAATGCTTTACTTTTAGGAGTCGGGGGAAGTGGAAGAAGGAGTCTTGCCTTGTTAGCAACTTCTATCGTTGAGTACTCAGTATTTGAAGTTGAAATCAGCAAAAGTTTCTCAATGGCTGACTGGCGGGATAAGCTGAAGTCGCTTTTTTATTCTGTTGGAATTGAAAATGTTTCAACTGTTTTTCTTTTTAGTGACACTCAGATCACTAATGAAGGGTTTTTAGAGGATATTAATAATATCCTTAATAATGGAGACGTGCCGAATATGTTTGAAGAAAAGGAAGACTTGACAAAAATATTGGAAAGTCTCACGGATGAGGCAAATATTAACAAAAAAGGAGGATCTGAAGAAGCTGTTTTTGCTTATTTTATTGAAAAAGTTAAGTCTAGACTGCATCTTGTTATTTGTCTTTCTCCGATTGGAGAGAGCTTCAGAACACGACTTAGGATGTTCCCTTCTTTGGTGAATTGCACGACGATTGACTGGTTTTTGCAATGGCCAGAAGAAGCTTTAAGGTCTGTTGCAACAGAATATCTTAATATTGATGTGAATCCTAAGGTTCGTGAAGGACTCATTGATATCTGTGTCAATATGCAAGCTTCAGTAAGTAAGCTGACAATAAAATACCGAGAAGAGTTAAGACGTTACTACTACGTCACCCCAACAAGCTATCTTCAGCTAATTTCCACCTTCACTCGACTCCTAAGCACAAAGCGTGTCGAAGTAATGAACAGTCAAAAAAGATACCAAGTAGGTCTCGACAAGCTTCTAACGACAGCCCAAAAAGTGACAGTGATGCAAAAAGACTTAGAAATTCTCCAACCAAAGTTAATAGCCCAACAAGCCGTAACCCGAGAAATGACTAAAAGTTTAACAAATCAACACAAAGAAGCTTCTCTAATCCAGCAACAATGCGAAATCGATGAAAAAACCTGCAACGAAGAGCGAGAAAAGGCCTCAGCAATAAAAAAAGAATGCGAAGAACGACTAGCAGAAGCAATGCCTGCCTACAACAAAGCCTTAGAAGCCCTCGACGCCCTTACCAAGTCCGACCTCGACGAGATCAAAGGAATGGCAGCGCCTCCGACAGGCGTTCGATACACGATGGAAGCTGTCTGTAAATTAATGAACATCGAGCCTATCATGGTCCCTAAAAAATCCGGCTTTGGAAAAGAGCCTGATTTTTGGGAAACTGCAAAAAAACACCTTTTAACTCGCACAAAACTCCTGCAAGACTTGAGAAACTTCAAAAAAGATGAAATCGACCCGAGAACCATCACAAATATTGAAAAAATTGTAAATTCTAATGACTTTGAACCTAATAGAATGTTGAAAGTCAGTAAAGCTGCTCATGGAATCTGCATGTGGGTCAGGGCGATGTATACTTATGATAAAGTCACAAAAGAAATCAAACCAAAACAAGAGTCACTCAAAGAAGCTGAACAAAAACTCAGTCTTGCTGAAAGCCAACTTGAGGAAAAAAGAGCGAATTTAAGGGAAATTGAAGAAAAGGTGCATAAATTAGAATCGGAATATAAACAAGCTATGGAACAGGAAAAGTCACTTCAGGATGATGTTGACTTTTGTGTTGTTAAACTTGAAAGAGCCTCGAAGTTAATTGATGGATTAAAAGATGAAAAAATAAGATGGGCTGAAGAAGCGAAAAATTTAGAAGAAAAATATAAAAATTGTATTGGTGACTTGGTGTTAAGTTCTGGAATTATTGCTTATTTAGGGATTTTTACAGGGTTTTATCGCTCTGGATGCATTGAAAATTGGGTGAGTCTTGTCAAGTCTTATGGTATTCCCAGTTCTCAAGATTTTTCATTGCAGAAGATTCTTGGAGACCAGGTAAAAATCCGCGACTGGACCATGAGCAACTTGCCAAACGACAGTTTTTCAATAGACAACGCAGTGATCATGGAAAATTCAAGTCGCTGGCCACTCATGATCGACCCTCAAGTTCAAGCAAACTCTTGGATCAAAACAATGGAAGGAGAAAGACTTTCAATAACCCGTCAAACAAATGACGACTTATCATCAGTGTTAATAAACTCGATAAACTACTCAAAGCCAGTGTTAATCGAAAGTCTTTCAGAAGTAATTAACCCGGAACTTGATGGAATTTTAAGTTCTTTCAAAGGATTCGAAGGAACTGTCAAAATTGGAGAAAAAACGGCTGACATGGCAAGAGACTTCAGGATTTACTTCATGACTAAGTTGAGCCGCCCTCATTATTCGCCTGAAGTTTGTGTGAAAGTTGTATTGCTTAACTTTATGACAACTGAAGAAGGACTTTTGGATCAGATGCTCGCTTTTACTGTTCAAATTGAGTCTCCTCAGTCGGAAATCAATCGGCTTAAGTGTATTGCTGAAACTGCTAAGTGCAAAAAAGATATCAAAGCGACGGAGGATACTATTTTGCATAATGTTTCAACGGCGGAAGGGGATATCTTAGAAAAGGAAACTCTTATTACGAACTTGCAGCAGTCTAAGAAAATATCGAAAGAGGCGCAGGAGACTTTGGAGAAACAAGAGACTATACAGAAAAGTATCAATGAGATTAGAAAGATTTATAGAAATGTGGCCTATCGAGTTTCTCAGATGTTTTTTGTGGTCACCGACCTAAGCATCATCGAAAACATGTACCAATACTCTCTAGAATGGTACCGAAACCTCTACAAGACATCAATCCACAAGGCAGACAAAACCAGCAACGCATCAGAGCGGGCGAAGAACATCCTAAACAAATTCACCGAAAAGTTATACAAAAGTGTCTGTCGTTCAATATTCGAGAAAGACAAGCTCCTCTTCTCATTCCTAATGTCACTAAAAGAACTAAGCAACACCGAAGACAAAGAATTTCCATCCCAAGTCAGATTTTTAATGACGGGTGCAACAAGTACTTCAATTTCAAAACCAAACCCAGGCCTCGGCTGGTTAGAAAACAAGGACTGGGCAGGTATTTTAGAAATAAGCGAATTTATCTGTTTCCACAACTTCGCCAACGACTTTTCACTTTACGTTGACCGTTGGAAGGAAATCTGGGACTCTTCCGACCCCCAAGAACAGGAGTTTCCAGGAGACTGGAAAGAAAAACTGACAGCTCTTCAAAGAATAATAGTCCTGCGCATCCTTCGCCCTGATAAAGTAATCAGCGCAATAGAAAAGCTGATAGTTTCAGTCCTCGGCAAGAAGTTCATCGTCCCTCCTTCCTTTAATCTAAGCAAGTCATGTAAAGATGCGAAGAACACCATTCCTATTATTTTCATTCTTAGTCCTGGAGTCGACCCTATCATTGAAATTGGAAAATGGGCAAAAGAAGAAACAATGCAGAAAAACATGAACCCCATGTCACTTGGAGATCGCCAGGGGCCTATCGCGGAAAAGGCTCTGGAAAGAGCCAGTGGAGAAGGAGGCTGGGTCATTCTGCAGAACTGTCACTTGGCTGCTTCTTGGATGCCCACACTTGAAAAAAAAATCGATGAAATCGACCCAGAAAAGACTCACGACACGTTCCGACTCTTCCTTACTTCCCTGCCTTCAGAGTCGTTCCCTGTGTCAGTCCTGCAGAACAGCATAAAAGTCACCAACGAGCCGCCGAAAGGACTGAAAAAAAACATGATCCGAGCTTATAACTCATACGGCCCTGAATTTGAAGAGTGTAAAAAAGCAAAGGAGTTTAAAAGATTAGTTTATTGTTTGAGTTTCTTCCATGGAGTCATTCAAGAAAGGAAGAAATTCGGAGCACTTGGATGGAATATTTCGTATGAGTTTTCAATGAGTGACTTGAATATTTCGTACACTCAGCTGAAGGACTTTTTGAATCAATATGAGCAGATTCCCTGGGATGCCTTGAAGTACATGGTCGCTGAAGCCAACTATGGAGGGCGCGTCACTGACATCTGGGACCGACGACTGATAAAAACTCTCCTGCTTGACTACTACAATGACCACGTCTTGCATGAAAACTTCCGACTGGGGGGCTACGAACCTTACAAGGTCCCTCCGGAAGGCCCGTTGAAAAGTTACTATGACTACATTGACACCATGGAGCACAACGACCCCACGAAAATCTTCGGCCTTCATGACAATGCACTTATAACCAGTGCCATTAATGACAGCAATAACTTGCTTTCTACTTGTCTTTATATGTTACCCAGAACTAGCTCGGGCGGGGATAAGACTTCTGAACAAATCATCAGTCATCTTTGTGTTGAAATCCATCATCGCATGCCGGAACTGTTCGATATTGAAGCTGCTAATAAAAAATACCCGATGAAATATGAGGAGTCTATGAATACTGTTTTAATTCAAGAACTTATTCGCTTTAACAGATTGTTGAATGTTGTGAAAGTCAGTACTTTGCAGCTTAGGGATGCGATTTCTGGACTTATTACTATGTCAGCGGAATTGGAAAAAGTTTTTAACTCGCTTTTTGATAATAAAGTACCGGAAATGTGGAATAAAGCTGCGTATCCTTCTTTGAAGCCCTTGGCGCAGTGGATTGATGATTTTATTTCGAGGCTTAATTTTATGCAGAATTGGATTGACCAGGGGCCTCCTAAGATCTTTTGGATATCAGGGTTTTTCTTTACTCAGTCGTTTTTGACTGGAATTATGCAGAACTTTGCAAGGCAGAATAAGATTCCTATTGATACTGTTTGTTTTGACTTTGAAGTTGTAGGAGATAAAAATCCTGAACTTAGTAGTGGATGCTATATTCGTGGACTATATTTGGATGGAGGGAAGTGGGATGAAATTGGAAATTATTTGGCAGAACCTGTACCGAAGATATTGTATTATCTCATGCCTACTGTTTTGTTGAAGCCTATTCGAATTGCTGAGAAACCTAAAAAACATACTTATGAGTGCCCTGTTTATAAAACGTCTAAAAGACAGGGAGTCTTGTCGACTACTGGCCATTCAACTAACTTCGTTTTAACTATTCTGTTAAACATCAGCCCTGCTCACACTGAAAGTCATTGGATCAAGAGAGGGACTGCTCTTCTCACTCAGCTTGACTATTAACTAATAATTTAGCTATAAATGTCCTTTGTTACTATTGGCGGGGGAACAGTCGCTTGGCTGGTCCAAAATCGAGATCGTCTGGGTAACAAACTTCCAAAGCACCATCTGCACATCTTCGACCCAAGTCTAAAACTACCATCAATATCTGAAGCAATAAAGCAGTTCCACTTCCACTACATCAACAACCTAACAAACCTACAATCAACAAACGACCTAACAAAAGAATACGCGATTACTTATTTTCTCCGCTACATTGAAGAACTTATCACCCAGCTTTACAATTTTCACGAAAAATACAAAAATCAAATCGATTTGCCCTTCAAAGAAATGGGAAACATCCTGCGAGCTGTTCAAGGATTTGCAGTGGAAAGCAGTCAAGCCTTGAGCATAATAAAGCTTCAAAGTGATATCTATGGGAAAAAAAACATCAACGTCTCTGGAGACTTCAACTTGAACTCCTTCTGGCAACTTATTAAAGCTGGAGACCTTCAAAATGCAAAAGCCTTCTTTGCGAAGCATCCAAAGTACAAAAGTTCATTATACGGAAAACATGTGGAAAACTCTCTTTCTCCTGAAAAGAGGATTTTCGGGTATATGTACAAAAATGAGGAAGAATTTACTCGCGCTTTCCTTTTATTCAAGAAGAACAGTGAAGATTTATCTAAGACTCAAGAAGTTATTCAAGATTTTGGAGATATTTCTAAAATTCTGGCAGGAGATCTCGAGTTTTTCATGAAACTCAACCCGAACTGGCTGGAGGTTCTGATTTTTCTCTGCTTGTTTAACACTGGGATCATTAAAAACCCGACTCAGACCATGCAAGTTATTCAATCGAAACTTGGAAGACCCAGTGAGTTAGAAGCGATTTTAATTGAAGCTTTTGTAGACAACATGCATTTACTTGTTCAAAAGGCAAGTGAAAGGTACCCATCTTTTTTTATAGCACATCTCGTTGATGTTTTAGCATCTCTTGAAAAAATTGATACAAACTCGCAGAATATTTTTGAAGGATTAAACTATCCAGAACATTATTTTCTAAATTTTGTTACAGAAATCATGAATAACAAAAGTATCCCTGTTGAAGTCATTTGTGATTATATCTATTTCAACTTAGGAGGACTTGATAATTGTGAGGGTTTGATGATTTATGCAAATGCTTTCAGGTTTCAAGAAGAAAATATTGAACGACTTGTCAACTATTTTAAAGGCCGGAAATTAGAAAATCTTGCAATGCAGACTTATAAACTTGCTGCAATTAGAAGTATCGAAACAGGCCACTTAGCTAAAGCAATAGAATACTCAATCAAGTCAAAATCATCAGACCTAAAACTAGAAACCGAAGAAAAAGTCTTAAAAATCGCTTCAGAAATCGACACAGACCTAATCCGGCTTCAAGTCCGTTCAATGAAACCAAGTTACCTTTCAGACTCCTCAGTAATGCACTTCCTCTCCACTTTCCTAAAATACATCGACCAAGTAAATCAACTCCAAATCCAAGAAGCAGGTCAATCCCTTGTAAAATTCTTCGAAAACGACCGAGCTCCTTTCCTCTTCTACGAAAAAATCCTATTAGCAAGTGTCTCTCTATTCGACCAAGGCTTAGAGCTTTCTTCCAAAAACTTCTTCAAAGTACTTCAAGCCTACGAAAAGATGTGCATGCAAATCTCAACAAGTCCTTCATCAATAACTCTTCTTTCATTCACCCTAGGCCGAGCTTCCAGCTTTTCCTTAAGTAAATAGCTTTCATAAATGGACTTTTACAAGCAGCCAAAGGAAAGCCTTCGAATCGAGTTGGCCCGGCTGAAGGTCGAGCAGGCCTTTTTGCAGTTCTTGACGCTTAGCACGTCGCAGTCGTTACTGGAAAAGCTGATTGACGACAGCCGGAACTTTAATAGCCAAGGCGTTCATCCTTCGCCGATTTTCACAGATCGGCTCAGTGCGAGTTTCAGTCAAAGCTTGAGCCTTGGAAGGAGGTCGTCGCTTACACCGCCTCTTCCTCCTGTGTCGAATGACCGGACGTCTGACCCTTTGAGGCCGACGATTATTATGGAGACTCAGCACCTTTTGAGGACTTCGATTTCTATCGCTGGGAATCAGTCTTTGCTTAGTATTCCGCAATTTTACTTTCCTAAAGGAAGACCGATTGATAATGAAGTCCAGGTCTCTAATCAGTCTGTTTTTAACTCCCTTTTTGTTAAGGATTCTATGAAAGTTAATGACTTTGAAGCGATTTGCTCGAAGTTGTGTGGAATTCCGAAGTTCTTGGCTGGGAAACTTATGAGTCTTGCTGGAGGAGAGGAAAGTATTAGTAAGGCAAGTTTTTGGAAGTTTTGGAAAAGTCAGTTTGAAGCTATTGGCATTGTTGAGAGGTTTTTTATGACTGTCAAGAAACCTAATGCTAAGTATATTGATAGAAATGACTTTAAACCGATTATGAAGGTGTTGATGGACACTCATCCAGGTCTCGACTTCCTGAAAGCAACTCCAGAGTTCCAAGACAGATACGCCGATACCGTAATAGAAAGAATATTTTACATAGTCGACAAAAACGACGACGGAAAAATCACCTTACGAGAGTTAAAAAGAAGTAACTTAGTAGACACCTGTTTAACTCTAGATGAAGAAGAAGACATAAACAAAATCCGTGACTATTTTTCCTACGAGCATTTTTACGTCCTTTACTGCAGATTCTGGGAAATCGACACAGACCACGACTTCATAATCGACAAAGAAGATTTTTCAAGATACGAAGGACACACCTTGTCTCGCAAGGCAAACGACCGAATATTTGAGCAGGCAGCGCGAAGGTTCTCATGTCAGTTGCCAGGCAAGATGGCTTACGAGGACTTCATCTGGTTCATGATCAGCGAAGAGGACAAGACTTCAAGCAGGTCTCTGGAGTACTGGTTCAAGTTGGTTGACCTGGACAGCAACGGGATCATCACTTCGCATGAAATGGAGTATTTTTATGAAGAACAACTTAGAAGACTTGAGTATCTTAATCAAGAAGCTGTTCCTTTTAAAGATATCTTGTGTCAAATGAGTGATATGCTGCATCCTGAAGTCGAGTTTCAGTTCACTTTAGAACATTTTCTTATGAAGAAAAGCATTAGTGGGGTCTTTTTCAATGCACTTCTCAATTTGAATAAATTTATTGCTTATGAACAGAGAGACCCTTTCAGCATCAAAAAGGAAATTAATGAAAATCCGGACTTTTCGGAATGGGATAGATTTGCTTTGATGGAGTATGTGAGACTTGCGATGGAAGAGGAAAATGCTGATAATAATGAGGTTCTAGAAGATGAGTGGGATAATTAAATAAATTAAGTGGCTTTCTGGATAGAGATATCTGGTCTGATGTTTTCCTAAGAAAAGTTTTTGATGAGTGTAAGAATTACTTAACTTTATAAATTTTTATTCCTAATCACTTGATTAAAATTTGTATTCAAAGATTGAATAGACTGATTACCACCATTTCTAAAGTTCCATGTTCCACACTTAACCCAAAAATCCTGATAAAACTAAGTCATCCTTTTGCCTCAAGTCCCTCTCAAATGTATTCTAGAATCCTTTAATCTTCCTTAATCCTTCCTAAAGTCCTAAAACTTCAGCCAAGCTTCTTCTTCCAATAACTAAACCATTCATAAACACCTACCATAAAGCAACAAAGCCACCCTCGATTAAGCTAGAGTCTCCTCAAGGCTTATTCCTCCTCAGTGACGTTTAAATATAGTTAGAGTCAGATAGACTAATCCTCATCACAACCAGTGTGGTGCATGTGGTCATCATCCATTTATTGCAACTAGCTAAATTATTAGGCTGCCTCGTTCAATTCCTTTGCTGCGCCTGAGAAAGCGTGGGCCATTTCCAAGCCAACAGCGTTCTGCTGCTCTTCAGTCAGTTGAAGGGTTGTCTCGGGGTGGGTGTAAATGGTGATCGATGATCCTCCTTCATGGGGGGCAATGATTGCTAATTGGAAGTTCAGCCATGAGTGGGATCTTGGGTATTCAGCGACACCTTCAGGGGAATTAACCACAATGTGGAATGAACCGTCGGCCTGGGGTCTGGGAACTCCGTACTTGTAAGTAACAAGTTCTCCAGATGTAGGGTAATTGTTCACTTCTCTGACGACTCTTGACTTATCTTCTTCAAAGATGTGAACTACCTCGGTAGAGACAGCAGTTTTGACATATTTCTGTCTGAGTTCAGCAGAGTGTCCAACAATAAAGGCAAGTGCGACCTGAGGAGGCTTGTTGACAACACCTTCGATTTTCGCTACTCTTTCAGCTTTGTTGCCCCAAGTGGTAATTCCGTTTTCACTGTGGAAATGTTCCCATCCGTCCTGTCTTCCAATCCAAGCCTGAGCTCTAGCGTAAGCTGCATCGTTTTGAGCCTTGAGGGTAGCGTGGTCTGCCATATTATAAACAAAAATTCACCACCACAAAAATGTCCAACAATTCAATATGTCACAAAAACCCCTAAAATTTAAACCTTTCCATAATTAACTCAACCACTTCCTAATTTTTTCTTAAGAGCCCTTTCTAATAACAGACTAAGTTGTTTTTTATGTTCGAGTTTTTGTAAGAAAGAAGTGATAAAAGGAATGAAATTGTGTTTTCTTCGACTGATCTCGTCTCTCCAGATCTCGTGTTTCTGGTCTTCTGCTTTTAATAAAGACTCGCTCAACATTTTTGCCTCTTCTAGACTCGCGAGTTCAGATTCAAGCATTTCTTGGTCATCTGGAAGGGATTCGAAGAACTCTGAGTCGAAGTCAGTGGTTTTTAGTCCTAGTTTCTTTTGAACTGAAAGGATTTTCCTGGAAATTGATTTTATTGATTTTTCGGCTTCTGCTTTTTTGTTGTTGATTACAGTGAAAATGCTGAAGTCTACTTCGAATTTGTGGAATTTTGAAATTCTTTCGGTTAAAATATGCTTTGTTCGGTCGATCCAGTCATCTTCAGCAACTTCACTTAAGAGAAAGGGACCTGAGGCGAGACCATCTATTTCCACGACTTTTCCGGATTTTGGGATAAATGTGGTGAAGAAGAGCTGCTTTTGACTGGGAAGTTTAGAGGAGAAAGTCGACTGCAAGGCTCGGAAAGTTGCTGAGCTATGAATGGCCACACTTCGAAGTTTAGCATTCAAAGGCAAAATGCTTTCCTTAAACTTTTCCAGTTCTGCAGATAGTTGAACATCAGTATTAAACAGTACCGTCATCAATCCAAGAGTCAAAGACAATTTCGGGTCAAGCAAAGTTAAATTGCAGAGATCAGGAGCAGTATAAAGACTCTCAGAAATAATCGAAGGGTTCCAAGAGTACAAAAGAATGATGCCATGCACTTGTTTCGAGTCTTCCAGACTATCCAAGTTATAAATTTCTTCCACCTCGACCCCTGAACTTCCCAGATTCTGAATAAAAGAGGTCAAGTCCCGAGGGTCTCTACTGAGTTCAAGCCATTCTTCCATTTTGATTAAATTTCTCTCTTGACAATCAAAACTTTATAAATGATGGTCGAGTCAGAAATCCTGAAACTCAATAAAGAAGCGATGGAACGACTTAGAAATGATGAAAAGTCTGCAGCTCTTTCTTTGCTTAATAGCGCTCAAGAACTTCTACATTCAGTTAGCACTGATAGTCAGGTCTGGGGAATCACTTTTAACAACCTCGGCTGTTATTTTAAAAAAACTGAAGACTACTCGACTTCTTTAGTGTATTTTCAGAAAGCTTTGGAAATACTTGAAAAAAAACCTTTTGATGTGCTTTCGATTTCTGGAACTTTGCTTAATCTTTCATCGGTTTACTCTGAAATGAAAAATCATGAAAAAGCTTTGAAATCTGCGATTAAAGCACATAAAATATTGTCGAATACTTCGGAAAAATCGGAAAATATCTGGACTTCGCTTGTTATTTCTTATCATTCGATTGCTGTTGAATATGAAAATCTTGGACGTAGAGGGGAATCTGTTGATTCTTTCAAAAGTGGATGGGAACTTGCGAAGGAAAGACTTGGGAAAAATCACAAGTTGACTATTTGTATGAAAAAAAGCGCGATTTTTTCTTGTCAGTCTAAAGACTCTGCAAATAGTGAGAAACCTTCAAAACCGCGTGTTCTGCAGTTTAGATCAAATAGTTCGAATGCGAATTCAAGGGTCAAGTTCCCAAAAGTAAATAGAAGACTTATCACTCCTACTAAAGAAAACTATAAAAATCTTAAAGTTGTTGAGCGTCCAGCTCTAAAAACTGTGAATGTCCATGATAAGCAAGTCTATGCTTTAAATTCATTGGTAAAAGAAATTGAAAAAACTTTAGAGTTTAGACCCAAAAAGTATGTTTTTCGAAAAAAAGCTGATACCGGAGAAATAGCTGAGTTGGAACATCTGATGCAAGATGGTAAGTATTTACCTGGAATAAAGAAATTAAACTCTGGGTTTAATCTCACTGGTGATTCACCTGCAAGTAGAAATTTACATATAATTCCTGAGATGGTAAATGAAGGAGAACCTGATATCAAATATTATACCAAGTATAAAAATTTGAAGAAAAATTTAGATGAAACCAAAGTTTAGGAATTCAGAAATGAGTGTTATTTAATAAAGTTTAGAAATAGTAACTTTTCAAACTTTTTGATTATGTCTTAAGTTAATATATATAAAATTTTACTCCCTAAAACAGGCAAAAAAAAACTTGGTACTTTTCATATATTTAAAACACCTTCAATATTGAGGAAAAGTAACATAAATATATATTTATTAATATTTTTAAGATGGTAAATATTTATTGGTATTTATAAAAATTTTTATAATCAGCATATGTTCTAATTTTATCCTTAGAGCTTAAATCTTCATGAATAGCAACTTATATGAGCTTACCTAAGCTTTTTTAACTCAAACTTGGTAAACTAACATTTATCAATCAAATATATGTAATTTAATTAAATATTGATCATTAATCATCCTTCAAAAACTAAAAAAACCATTCAAATAGTGTAATAATTCTTTATCTATTATCACACTATACCTAATAAAAACTCCTCCGAATTCAGTTTCTTCTCTTGCGAGTGAAATACAAGATCAACCCAGCAATTCCAAGTAAAATCAGTAAAACAATCAACAAAACTCCTCCAAGTATAGCAGCTCGTCTCTTATCATTTCCATGTCCATGCCCATCATGATGATCATTTTCTTCCCCTTCATTCTCAACATCAATCCTCTCAAAATAAATCCCTCCATTAATCGGTCTCAAAACAGCATGAAACTCAAACTCGACTTTTCCCTTATCCTGTTCCTTCGAAAAGACAAACTCCAGAAGATTCTCAGAAAGTCCAGCAAGAGTAAAGCTCGTATTTCTAAATCCAGTACTTCCCACAACAGTTGAAGTGGTTAGGGTGGTATTTATAACATTATCTTTATAACTAAAACTTTCTTTTCTAGTCAAATTGACGAATTCATAATCATGACTCCCTTCAAAGTCAAAGAAAACCTCGAAGTTGACATCGCAATCGAGGTACATCGAAGAGTTGACCTTAAAAAAGAAGTGAATAGTTTCATTCGGGTCAGAAGTGCTGTTCGAAGAGTCCTCTGAAGACTCGCTCACGTTAAAGTAAAGATATTCAAGGTTTACACCTGAGATCAGAGAAATTATTGATGAATGGAAAAAGTGTCCAAGATATTGCGAGACGTGAGTTTCATTCGAAGAACTGTCCATTGGAGGGTCGACATTCACGAGGTAGGCTAATTTTTTCAATGAATTCGCGTATTCTAATAGTGTACCAGGCTTCTCATTTTCAATCAAGCTGAACTGCCCGTATTGAGTATTGTTTTCAACGAAGTTTTGTGATTGGTAATATTTTTCTGCTTTTGCTTCGGGTTTTGAAGAACTTGAGGCCGTTGGAGGGTATAAAATACTGCTGCCTTCGTGGTCGAAGAGGAAGGTTAGATCTGGAGGGTCGGAAAAATATTGCTCTGATATAAAACTAGTAATTTCAGATGCTTGAGATGATTCTCCTGAGTAGCCTATTTCATCGCAACGCTCACCGACCATTTCAAAGCTCGCATCGAAATTCAGGTCTGGGTCGATTCCTGCGAATATAGATGAGCAGTTCCAATATTGTCCTTCAAGACCTGTAAATATTGGCAAGGGTTCTTCTCCATTTTTAATAAGCTCTTCGAATAGTAGGTAAGCTACTGGGTTTGCTACTGGAATAAAAACTAACTGAGTAGTGTTCAAGATGTCTTGAGTATCTTTAGAAGAACTCTCTAAGAAATTGTTAATCAATGTCAATGAAAGACTTGTCGATAAAGGAAAGCCTCCATGGATTGAAGACACGAACAAGATTTTAGCTTTTTTATAAGAAGATGAAGAATTTATTGAAAAGGTCTGGATTGAAGTTGAGTTTTTGTAAATAACCTTGTCTTTATAAAGAGTTGACATCTCCGAAAGGTAGTCAGTGACATTCTTGTAAGAATAGACAGTGCCCGGATCTGGAACCATTGCTTTGGTAAGACTCAGTTGGAATAACAGTAAGAGACTTCCGACCATTTTATTACTGGATTAGAAAGCACTACCAAAACACAAACCAGGAAGTTTGATATCAAGCTAATCTAAATAATTAAATTTCTTTAAAATGAAAGCGAATCATCCCTTTTTTATCTTAGGACCTAATAAACTTTTATGTCTTTTAGATTGCCTCATTTCTTCCACATCACTTTTACCTCCAGTATTTTTTTCCTTAAGCATTTTGATCTGAGCGTTTTTATAAACCAAGAGACTCCTCAGTCTGAATTTTTCTTCATTTATAAGTCTTATCTCTTCCGAGGGCTTCAAACTATTCCTTCTGGGTATTTTTTTGATTTCATTTTCAATTTCCTGAATTTCTGACATGATTTTTCCTTCCTGATCATGATAAATTTCTAGTTCCTCTTCCTTATCTTTAATCTTATTTTCCAGTTCTTTTCTATTTTCTTCAATTCTCTGACTGATTTCAACAAGTTTATCAAATTTTTCCTGAATTTCTTTTTTTTCCTGATTTAAAACTTTTATTAAATTTTCCTGACTTTCACAAATTTCCCGACATTCTTTGAAATTTTTGTTGATTTTCTGTATTTCAGAAACATTTTCAATAATCTGACCTCTAAGTTTCAATTCAATTTCATGAAGTTCCTGAATTTCAAAATTTTTTCTCGTGATTTCCTGAGTTTGTTTGAAGTTTTCTTCTTTCAACTTCTTGCTTTCAAGTTTTATTTGTTTCATTTCCAAGACGCAGTCTTGGAGTTGTGACTTGAAAGCATTTTCCTTTTCTTGTTGAAAAGCAAGTCCGAGTTCTTGAGATGCTGAAGCGGATTTCAAGCGATTTGCCTCATTTTTCAATTTATCTATTTCGATATCATTTTCAAGGATTGTTTTTTGAAGGTCTTTGACTTCTTTTTTGAGTTTTTCTATTCTTTCATCGCGGAGGTCAAGCATTTGTTTCATGTTCAAAGACTCTTCAATCATCGAGTCTTTTGACTCGAGAAGGTTTTTTATCTGTTCTTTTTGAATTTTCGCTGATTGGCTGATGTTGATTGAAGACTTTTCAGCTGATTCGACGTAGTCGAGCGCTGTGAGAAGCTCTGATTTTAGACGCAGGTTTTCCTTTTCGAGGAGTTTTAACTTGTTTTCACTTTCGGAAAGTTTACTTGCGAGGTCTTCTTTGTCGTTTTCTAAGGAGTTCGTCTGTTGCTTGGATAGTGAAAGCATCGAGTTTTCCTTTTGTAGAAGGTCTAATGTGATTTTCAGCTTTTTTATTTCTTTTGATTGAGACTTTATTAGATTTTCTGATGGTGTTGAGGTTTCTTGAGTTAGGTTTGTTATTTCTTGGATTCTTGTCATTAGTTTTGAACTTCGGCCTTGAAGGTCTTCGATTACTGATGATTTTAATGAAAGACACTGTTTGTATTTTAGTTCGGTTAATTCAGAGTTTTTGAGTCGCAGCTGTTCTTCTAATTCACTGATTTTTTCATTGAGCGTTGTCAAAGATTTTGTTTCATAGTTAGCATTTTCTTCATAATTCTTGAGTTTCAAAGTAAGCAGTTCTTCATTTATTTCTTTATTTTTCAATTTTTCTCTTAAAACTTCAACATCTTTTTGATATCTAGAAACCTGCTCCTTTGCCTTAACCAGTTCCACCTCCATGTTCCGAGCATAAAAGCTAAATTTTTCAGTTTGAAGGTTATAATCTCTAGAACTTCTCAAAGCAAGATCCTTTTCTTTAACAACCTTCACAAGTTCATTTTCAAGATCACTAATTTTTTGTTGAAATTCCAGTCTTTCCCGTGTAAAAGCAAGTTCTTTCCTATCACGAACCTTTTGCGAGTCAAGATTCGAGTTAGCAAGTTCAAAAGCCTTGTTTTTTTCAAGTTCAATTTTAGTTTGAAGAAAAACTTCCCGTTCATGTGCCTCATTTAAATTCCTCTTCAAGTCTTTTTCCCTTTTTTTTAAGTCCTGCATTTCAGTGAGTTCACTTAAGATCTTATCAGTGATTGTGATGACTCTATCCAAGTCATCATTAACTCTAGCTTTCAAGTCAAAAATCGACTTATTTTCAGTCGTAGAACTTTTGGCCAAAGGAGAAAAAGTGCTGTCCTTTGATGCTAGTTTTACTTTAAGACCATGAACTCGATTCATGGTTTCATGAATAAAATGCATCGCTTTTGCATTTTCTGCATCTTTTACTCTTATCTCTTCAAGCAGCTGCTCTTTTTCAAGTATCCTTGAATCTTTTTTCCTGAAGACCAAACTGAAGTCCTTCGAGATTTTTTCAGCAACTTTTAAGTTATTCGGAGCTGACTTCTGAATTTTTAAACTTTTTGACCCTTTGAAACTTTTTTGGATTAGTCTTGATTCGCCGACTGGCGACTCAGGGTGAAAATGATGCTCACCTGATTGATTCACGTAAAAATTATCAGAAGTCTTTGAAATCTCTGAACTTTCATGCAAATCTGAAAGACTTTTATTGAATGTTTTACTAAATTTTGAATTGATTCCTAAATTTCCTTGAAAGTCCAGAAGTTTTCCTGTTGAGGTTAAAGTTTTACTTTTTGGGTCTTTATTACTTTCTTCTGGTTTTGCACTTCCGGCAAAAATTTCGTTCATAAATCTTTGGCTGTCGAATCTTGAGAAAGTTGAAGGCTTTGATTGATTTTTTGAAGTTGATTTCGGGTCTGCTTGGCGAAGTTTAGGGTCAACTGATCTGCTTAACTTTGAGGAACTTGGGGAAAGACTTTGAGCTAGTTTTGGGGTTTTGGAGTTCTTTACTGATTTGGGGTTTATTATCTGGGACCAGGGGGTTAAGGAAGAATTTCCTTCTCGTGAATTGTCTAATTCTAATGGTTGGGATTTCGTCACTAGTCTTGACCTTTTTGGAGTTAAATTGAAGGACATTGATGATGGTTTATTTCGGAAGTAGTTTAGGAAAAAAGGGAATCGGCTTTGTAGGCTAGTGTTTTGGTTGTGGATTAAAGAATTTGTTTGTTTTCTAGTTGAAAATTTGTTTTATGGATTTAAGTATATTTTTTTATTGATGGAATTATGATTTGGGTATCTGTTTTTTGTTACCTCAAAAAAGTAAGCAAGTTAAAATATGTTCTTTTAAACTTCAAACAATGATAGAAGCCCTAAGTAAACCTAATATACAACAAAAGAAACAATTGCAGTTCTAATTAAATAATTTCAAACATCCATAAATAAAAATTCAATTAACTAGTCTTAACCAAGCTTTTTGCATGAATGTCTTTAAATCTCTCTTCTGCACGGTTTGCATGATTCTGAAGTCTTCTAACAGTGTCCACATCTAAAGGCTTAAGAGGGAAGCTTCTGTTGTTTTTTTCTGCGAAAGTTCTCAAAATAAAGTAATATCTGGCATATTCACTTTTCTTTATTCCAACATTATACTCTATCAACTCCAAAAACAACCTTTCCATGGAATTAATCTCTCTTAGTGGGTATCGAGTGAAAACTTTAGAAAAATGGATATTTTCATAAGACTCGTCATCCCAGACCTTTGAACCGATGATCAAAGAAATGAGAGTCAGTTTTTTCCAGTTTTTCTCATTAATGTAAAGTCCTGTTCTTTGAATCATTCTTTCTATGTAAATTAAACAAATAATGCTGCATTCTTTTTCCATTTTTGACCTAAAGATGATATTTTTACAGAAATTATAGATATCTGTCTCTGAAGGAGCCCTGCCCACAAAAGCCTGAGGGTCATCAAATTCCTGTCTAAACATTTTAATAGTAGTACTATCAACTTGAACCCCCTTATCAAGCTGTTCATCACAATTCAACCCAAAAAGTGTAGGAACAGCAGAAATTCCAACAAGTGACTCTCGACTTTTATTAACTTTCATAGAATGCGAGATATGTTTCTTAACAGCTTTAGCAAGACACCTGCACATTTCTTCAATATCAAGATGACTAAGAGTAGACCTAAGTTTAGACGAGTCATAACTGAGTCCAACTTCCTTCCTGACCTGATCAATTTTCGGAAGAGGTTCAAGTCCGACTTTTTCAACACGAACTTCAATTTTTTTTTCCACCTGAGCATCTTGTTTATGCTGATAAAGTTGCTTAGTAAGTTCATCAATTTTCCTTTTAGCCTCTTCCAACTGCATCTTAATATTCGCCTGATTTTTTTCTTCTTCAATTTCCTTTTCAATTTTCATATTATAGTCATTATAAAGCGAGTTAATATTCTCAAATGCACTTTCTCCATCATTTTTCCGACAGACAAAACTATTTCTCCTCAAACGACTTGGAGAGTCCGAAGCTTTTTCCCTTGAAATTGAACGTTTTGAGCGTCTTGGCTTCAGGTACTTCATAAGTTCAACCACGTCTTGAAACTTGATGACCAGTTCAGGAGGTACCTGAATTCGCTGGTAAAGATTTGAGAGTTGGTCTTTTGGCATAGATGAGAGACTTTTCAAATCATAAGCATATCCCAGTTCTGCAAGTTTCTCTGCATAAGACTGCAAATTAACTATTTTCAGAATCTGGAACAATGGAGTTTCCGACAAGTTGTTTGGAGAACCTGACATATTTTTATAAGGATATAAATGAAAGAAGTCTTCAAGCAGCTCGAGCAACGCCTTGAAATAATCTGTGATCAAGAAAGTGCGAAAGGAGCACTTTTCGGGAATTCCTCTGGCTTCTGCGTGGCAGCCAACAAGTTATCAGGGCACCTTGCAGGTAGTGCATACTCGCTTCTAAGTAAGGCGAACAAGTTCTCAAGAAATGAAGGAGATCACCCAATAGTGCACATTGAAGGGCACAGTGATGTGTACCTGATAAAAGGCAACGATGACTACTTTTTACTTGCAAAGAAAGCGCGAACTTAGACCAATATAAATACTTTCTAATATCCTAGTGATAAATATGCTCAGACAACCTGTGAGTCAAGTCCCTTTGACCAACGTCGCAATAGTCAGGCTTAAAAAAGCAGGGCTTAAGTTCGAGATCGCCTGTTACCCCAACAAGGTCTCCAACTGGCGCGACGGCATCGAAAAGGACATCAATGAAGTTCTTCAGTCAAAGGATATCTTTTCTCATGTTCAGAAAGGAGTTTATGCGAAACAAGCTGATATTCACAAAGCCTTCGGAAAAGCTCCTGATCATGAAATCATTGAAACTATTCTCAGGGATGGAGAGGTTCAGGTCAACGAGTTGGAAAGAAAGTCGCATCAGGAAAATGTACTTAAAGATGTTGCTACGATTATTGCTGAGAAATGTGTTGATGCTTCTTCTGGATGTCCTGTGCCTTTCACTATCATTCTAAGGGCTCTTGAAGATATTCATGTCAATATCAATGTCAATAAACCGGCGAAAAAACAGGCTCTTGCTATCATCAAAACTCATCGGGAAAAACTTGGACTTGAAAGGGCGAAGATGAGACTTAGGCTTATTTATTCTAGTGATGTTGTTGATGCTGTCCAGGAGTTCATTTCTCAGTTTACTGTTGAAAGTCATCGTGAAGAAAGTGTGTCGGTACTCATCGGGTTGATTAGTCCTGAAAGTTATAGATTGATTTTTGATGGGGTTAAGAAAAAAGGAATTGAGAATAAGGTTCAGATTGAAGTGCTTGACCAGCGAGTCGTTGCAGAAGGTGAAGGAAAGCTAAAGTCTCTAGTCCCCGAGGAAATAAAGACAGAAGCACCAGTCGTTCCCCCAAAGCCAATAAAAAAAGGTCTAAGCTGCAACACCTGCCCGGACGCAGAATTCGCCGACGTGAACGACCACAGAAACCACTTCAAAACAACCTGGCACAAATACAACATAAAGCGAAAATCAAGAAACGTAGACCCGATAATCGAGGCCGAGTTCAACATTTTATCAGAGCAAGAAATAAACGATTTGATCAATTCTAAAGTAGTTTAATTATTGTGAATAAATAGGGGGGCACTGGCCTATAAAAGAATGATTAATATCTGCAAGGACCACATCGCTCGTCAAAACACTTGCGAGCAGTGCTTCGAAAACCACATCGAGAGAAACCTCATCATGAAAGAAACTCGAAGTCTTAAAAAAGAAGTCTTGTCCATCACTCTTCGAAAGAAAAAAGCAGCGAAAAAGTTAAAAGTCCTGATGATGTCAATTGAAAAGTTAGGAAACGGTCGAGTTTCAAGCATGCTTCCAACATTTTACCTAAAAAAGAACTCAACTTTAGACTATTTCATGAACATCAAGACTCATCTTTCCATCTTCGAAGTAGTCCGAAGCCGAGAAGACTCCGTGGCTTACATGTTGCAAAACGGTTTACTTGTACCTCTTCAGACCTGTGACTGTGGCAAGTCACTGACAATGACTCAGGGGGACTACCAAGAAATTGTATTTTCCTGTGTCTGTAAAAAGACTTATAAATTATTTGAAAAAAGTATCTGGGAAGCAATAAACCTTCCCGCTGAAAAAATCCTTCTCTACATCTTCCTCTGGCTCATGGGTCTTAAAGACAAGCACCTCAGGACCCTTGTAAGTGTTCCTAAGCCCAACGCGATGATCCTCGAAAATCTTCTCTACGATGAAATTTCTCGTCATTTCATTCAAACCATGGGGCAACTCAAAGGAGTAGTCGAAATCGATGAAAGCTGCTTCAAACACAGCACTACTTCAAAAAGCAAAAGTCAACCCGACAAGTGGGTCTTCGGGTTCTTCGAACGTGAACGCAAACGGAACTACATGGAAGTCGTCAGCAAAAGAACCGCAGGGGTCCTTCTTCCAATCATCCAAAAAGTCTGCGAACCGGGAACCACCGTCATTTCGGACCAGTGGCCCGCTTACAACCGACTTGCCGAAATCGGTTTTCCGCATTACACGGTTGACCACTCGCGTTTTTTTGTGAATCCTCATAGCAGAGAGATCCATACTCAAAACATCGAACTTTCATGGTGCTGGGCGAAGTTCGAGATAAAAAGACAGAATCGAAAACTTACCAACTTGCAGAAAGCTCTTCATGTGTATTGTTGGAAGAGACAGTTCAAGTCAGAGGACAAGACTTATGAACTCGGAACCGTCATTCAGCAGGTTTGTGAGATTTTGAAGAAATGTCAGGAAAAAGTAGAAAATAGTTAGTAAATTACAAGTTAGTCGCAAATGTCTTGGTAAAATGGGTCGAGGACTACTGGCTTTAGTCGCTGCTTTGAGGCGGGGATTGGGATTAGCTCTACTGGAATGTTGCTTCCGGAGATTGGGTTGAATTCTAACATGATGTGTCTTGGAACGCTTGAGTTCTTCCCGGGTCCTTTTGCACTTGCCTTGTAAGGTGTTGTCATTCTAGGAAACTTGTCACGGTTTGAGTAAGAACTGCCTCGAGGTTCACTTGGATAACGATTTTCTTGTTTTTTTTCCCACCAGGCTTGACTACGTGGAGGACTTCGGTCGTTTGAGCTTGTTTTTCTGATGTATGACTGTCGAGATGCTACTGAATTATGAATTTTCGCTAGTTTTGAATTGGGGATCTGGGGAAGTTCTATTGTCTCGTCTTGTTCAGGCACTTCTGCGATGGGATAAGAAGACTCTGAGTAGTCAGATGGTCGGTTCAGCTCTCTTGACTTTTCAAGTTCACTGAGCCTTATAAGTGGCGTTGACGGTGAAATGAACGGCACGAAGCAGGTAATGAAAAAAAGGGTCTCCAGGTCTTTCGTGATCAGCCAGTCGTAGTTTGTTTTCACTTGACTTTGAAGTGCTTCTTCTGGAATGTGAGGCAAAAAGTCGTCTGATGTCAGGTTTTCTATTGATTTCTCGCTGTTTGAAGAGTAAAGAAAGGAACTTGTCGTGTTTTTTTTCTTGTAAAGATCACGGATCAGGTCTTTTATTATGATTCGCACTGGAAGGTCTCGGGTTTCGAGTTGTTGAAGACAGTCGTCGAGAATCGCTATCGCTCTTTTAGGGCTTCCTTCAAGTTTTAAGGCTAGGCCTGACATGAATACTGATAATATTCCGAAAATGTTTTGAGTTGACTGCTCGTTTAAGCGCGACTGCTTTTTTCCTGATGAGATTTCATGCAGGATGTCACCTGATAGGTCAACGTATACACTTGCTTGCTCGTATCTTTTCATTTTCCAAAGAACGATAAAGGTTAGGATGTGAGATGAAATTGATAAGTCGTAGTTTGTCACTCCTCCTGATTCTTTTATGCTCTGGGATAGACCGTGTGACTCGTATAAGAACTTTAAACTGTCTCCTGGCTGGTTGACTTTATGATACAAAAAAGCCAAGTTGTTAAAAGTTAAAATCCTGTTTTGCCACAGACGGTCAAGTACAGTTCCATACTTACAAAGGTTAGAATCAGCAGTGGTGGCAGTTCTAAGCATCAACATGCAATCTTCAATAAGTTCATACTGAACAAATACAATACTGAGCGAGTTGCAAAGGGTAAGCAAATCTTTAAAGTTCTTGCAAGTGTCTGATGATCGAAAACCGATGATTTCTGGAAGTCTTTTACTTTTACTTTCCAGTGACGAGATCAGCGAATGAATTTCATTGATCGTGTAATATTTTCGCTTTCTTTTAGAGAACATTTATGATAACTGATTATTTGGTTTATTACTTGAATTAGATAAACTTTCACAAAACAACTGTCTTCGATTTGCTTGGCCTTCGGATGAGAACTTGCAATGAAGGAAGTATGGACGAAGAGTAAAGCGCCAGACAAATGATTGAGAAGGGCAGCAGAAAGTAAGTCACAGGACAAGGAGACTCTTGTGAGGTAGACTCAACTGAATACGGAGCTTGTGAAGATTGATGCAAAAACTCACTAAAGTTCATTTTTAACGGAAAAATAATGATGTTATTACCGCTAAAAAGAAATTTCTCAGATTCACCCAAAAGCCCTAAGATCATAAAAAACCTCTAAAATCAATCTACTCATGTTCAAATAAATGGGAGGTCAAGAAAGCAAGTCCACTACTTTAAGCTCACTGATCGAAGGGTCATCAACTCACACCCACTCTCCAATCTTCACCCATCCAAGCTACTCAGAAAAAGTCCTTCCAACAATCCTCGGGTGTTCAAACCTTTTTTCGTTATTTGAGTAATAATTATCCAGACTTATCTGCAGTAAATTTTCAACTCAACCCTTTCTAGGCCGAAGTCTTTCAGGCAGGTTTATTTGGATGTCATATCAGAAAACCTTCAACTACATCCTGCGACTTTTCGCTGCTTTTCAGTCTTTCAACATCCCGACGAATCGCTTCGGGTTAAAAGTCGCTGGAATCATGTCCAACCCTCGAGAAGAGGTTCTTTTGACAGACCTGGCAATAATCGGATGCGGGTTGATTTCTGTGAGTCTTCTAGAAAAAGATGATGACGAGGATTTCTTATTAAAACTCTCAGAACTCGACTTGAAAATTTTAGTTGTTGACCTTGCCGGGTGGGTAAAGCTGAAAAGGATTTTAACTGAAAAAAAGCTTGATTTGATTGTAGTTTTTTTAGACCCTATTCCAAATGATGACCAGGATATTTTTGTAGTTGCGGGAATAAGAGTAGTTGACTTTCAGTCTTTACTTTTATATGAACCCTGCTACTTGTTTCAAGAGCCGGACCCAGGCGCTTGGTGCGTCTTTAGCTACACGAATGGAACCACAGGGCGAGCGAGTCTTGTTAAATTAACGCATCAGGACCTCATGGCCGCTTTGACTCCTATAATTTTTCAGTCATTTGACATAAAATCTGAAGACGTTTATGTCATGTACACCAACCTCGCCCTTTTTGGAGAGCGCATCATGCTTTACACCCTTGGAGTTTATGGAGTTTCCATCGGATTTTCTCAGAACCTTCAGCAAGACCTTCCTATTCTCCAGCCAACGATGATGATCGCGGTTCCTAGAATTTTAGACTTTTTGTGCTCTAGGATTAAGAAAAAAGTTGCTTTGAAATCGAAACTTTCAGAGAAAATTTTTAATAAATGTCTCAAAAATACCATGGAACATGTGAGCGCCACAGGAAAGCCTTCGAAGAACTTGATACAAAAAATGGTTTTTTCAGAGATAAGAAGAAGTTTTGGAGGCAGATTGAGAATTATTTTAACAGGGGCTTCGCCTGTCCTCGATGAAACTTTGCATTTTTTTCAAGCTTGTCTGGGAGTCGAAGTCTTTGAAGGGTTCGGACTGGTTGAGACTGGTTACAGCAACTTTTATGGACAGGGACTGTTGAGGCCTTTAAACGGCACTCAAGTAAAGCTCAAGTATCTTCCTTCTATCAATGTAGAAGGACTTGACAAGAACTTTTATGGAGAACTTCTTGTTAAACTTGATTATTTTAAGGCAGTTGTTCAAGGAAATGAAAATAACTTGAATTTCGCACAGCCTGGGCAGTGGATTAACACTGGAGATCTTTTTCTTGTTGATAGGAAAAATTTTGGGTTTAAGTTCTTGGAAAGGGTCAGGTTTTGCATGACTGGATCTGCTGGGTTCACTGTTTTTCCTCAGAGACTTGAGATGATTTATAGAAAAAGTAAGTTTGTGGCTCAGATTCTGGTTTATACTGATTTTAGAATTGATGGAATCGTCGCTGTTGTTGTTGTTGATGAAGGGTTTCTGAGAGATCGGTGGGGAAATAGCTTTTTGATCAATGATTTGACGGACAATAAGCTCTTGATTAAAGAAATTTTAATGGATTTTCAGAAAATCGCTAAGGATTTCAATTTGAAAATATATGAAAGAGTTGTTGATGTGATTGTTGAATGTGAACCTTGGACTTCAGGCTTGTATGTGACTGGCTCTTTGAAGTTGAAGAGGAAGGTTTTGTTGCAGAAGTACTTTGATCGGATTGAAAGTTCAATAAGATCTTTAGACCGAAAGCAAGATTAAGTTAATAATAAACCATTCTTATCTTAATTCTCAAAACTCCTTGATTATTAAAATTTCTTGTTCCAATCATCATCCACTTGAAATTCTTCTTTTCAAATCATAGAAAATTAACTTATTTAAATAATTCTAAATTTCCCCATCTTCTCAAATACAATCGAAACTCTTCCAATCTAAATCATTCCTCTTTAAATCAACCAAATAACTTTTCTATCCAGTTCCAATAATCCTAAACCTAAAATAATTCAAGGCCATAGTAAACCAACAGAAATGGGAGCATCATGTGACATCTGTTTAAAAGACCTTCCACCCTCCTTAGGAGAGCTTTCAACATGCGAAGTAGAGACAGTCCCAGTGCGAAAACGTCCTTTGTACACATTAGGGTCCTTAATTAAAATCCAGGCATTATGGCGAGGTCACTATATCCGAAAACAAACTGAAAAGCATTTCCTCTCTTCTCCATTTTCCGACAAAGCTGATTCGATTTTAGGCGAATTTAAATACGACAAGTCCAACAAATTTCAAAGTCATTTAAAAAAGCGTTTTTTCAGGAAATTTTCAAATAAGTCTCTTTACATCGGACAATGGAACACAAAGACCTGTCTTCGAGAAGGCAAAGGCGCGCAGATCTGGAGTGACGGCACGAAATATGAAGGGTATTGGAAAAATGACATGGCCAATGGACGAGGACGACTCGTTCATAGCAATGGAGATGTTTATGAAGGACTCTGGAAAGATGATAAAGCTTGTGGATTCGGAAAAAGTCTTCATGCGGATGGAAGCTCTTTTGAAGGTATGTGGAAAAATGATCAGAAACATGGAGATGGAATTGAAATCTGGAGTGATGGAAGCAGATATCAGGGAGGATTTGATCAAGGCCTCAAGTGGGGAAGGGGAAAGTTCTTGTGGCCTGATGGCAGCTGGTATGATGGAGAGTTCAAAGATGATCAGTTTGATGGAAGTGGAGTCTATCAATGGAGTGATTTATCAAGTTATAAGGGAGAATGGAAAAATGGAATGATGAATGGAAAAGGCATCTTTAGATGGCCAGACGGAAGATATTTCGAAGGAGATTTTGTAAACGACCTTAAACATGGAAATGGAATAACTGTTTGGCCTGATGGAAGAAGATTTGTAGGTAAATGGGAAAATGACCTTGAACACGGTAAAGGTTTCATCACTCTACCTTCAGGTATGGTCAAGCCATGTGAATGGACCAAAGGAACTCTTCTAGAAAATGATTAAAACGTTGTAGAATACTTGTGTTATCATATAATTTGTAAGTCTTTATGCTATTTAAATGTGGAGAGTAAAACGTGTATTGTCCTTATTCACGACTTCCTCTCAATTCGTCAAATCCTTCACAAAATCAAACAATACCCTCATCAAGACCTCAGCGAACAACCAATGATAAAAAAACCCTGACATTGAAAATCTCCTAAAATATGAAGACAATCCAAATCTCGAACCTCAACAACCACAAAGACCAAAAAGCCTCTACAAACTCCTCCAACAGATAAAAAACACGAAATCATTCATCATTCATGATTCAATCCTTCAAGTTCCACAAACCTCTTCCCTCCAGACCCTCCCCCTCAACATAAAAAATCCAGCATTGAGTGAATTCAAGTCTTTATCCCTTCCAATTTTTTTCCTCTAACTTCTCATTCCCTTATTTTTCCAGATCACTCTAATCTTCCAACTTTTAAGTAAATGTGGCTATAAATAAATATGCTAGGAGAGACAGGTTCTTACGCCTTCATCGTGGCATCCTCATTAGTTGGCTTGGTTTACGGAGTAGTCCTGATCCTTGAGTTGACAAGAGTTCCAGTGGGTGAAGGAGATGGCAAATACCACAACAACGACCATCACTACCTGGCTACCATGATCGGTGTCAAGACCGAGTTGCGCATCAACAAAGCTGGAGAGGAGTACTACGAAGATATGGGAAATCACTACGACAACTGGGATAAGGTGGAAGAAGCCTTAAAAACTATCTCTGCTGCCATCTCAGACGGAGCAATTGCTTTCTTAAAGCAAGAATACACCATCATGGCAATCTTCATTGCTCTCTTCGCAGTCATCATCGCCTTTGCTGTTGATCAAAACTTTTTGTTTCTGACTACCTTTGCCTTTGTTCTTGGAGCTGTTACTAGCATTATTTCTGGATACATCGGAATGAAAGTCGCTGTTTACTCTAACAGCAGGACTGCCTATAGTGCTATTAATGAGCATCATGGACTTGCTAGAGCTTTCAGAGTTGCTTTCAGAGGAGGTGCTGTTCTTGGATTTGTACTTACTTCTTTGGCATTGCTTAACTTGGCTATTCTTATTTATTTCTATGAAATGCTTTTCTTACACTCAGAAGGTGTAAACAAGGAATACCTCTACGAATGCATAGCTGGATACGGACTCGGAGGAAGCACAATCGCCTTATTCGGAAGAGTTGGAGGAGGGATCTACACTAAAGCTGCCGACGTCGGAGCAGACCTCGCCGGAAAAGTAGAAGCTGGTCTAGATGAAGACGATCCCAGAAACCCAGCAACAATTGCTGATAATGTCGGAGACAATGTCGGTGATATTGCAGGAATGGGATCAGATTTATTTGGCAGCTTCGCTGAAAGTACCTGTGCAGCTCTTGTGATTGCAGCGACATCACACGAACTTTCAGAAGACCAAGGTTATATGTTGTTCCCCTTGATGATCTCAGCGATAGGAATCATCGTCTGCATCATCACCTCCTTCGCAGCAACCCACGTGATGGAAGTAAACGCAGAAGAGAAAATCGAGAGAACCTTGAAATACCAGTTGATTATTTCAACAGTAATCCTAACCCCAGCCCTTTACCTTGCTTCAATCTTCCTTCTACCTGAGAGCTTTAATTTCAGAACAGTACATGACGTAAAGAACTGGCATATTTTCGTATGCCTTGCCTTCGGTCTCTGGTCAGGCCTGATCGTTGGTTTCATCACTGAGTACTACACTTCCCATTCTTACACCCCAGTCAGAGAAGTTTCAGAAGCCTGCAAGACTGGCGCAGCGACTGACATCATCTACGGACTGGCTCTTGGGTACTTGTCCTGCATTGTTCCCACTGTCTGTCTCGCCCTTACTATTTATTTCTCGTTCAAACTTGCTGGAATGTACGGAATCGCGATGGCGGCTCTTGGAATGCTTTCTAACCTCGCTATTGCCCTCGCTATTGACGGGTATGGACCTATCTCTGATAATGCTGGAGGCATCGTCGAAATGATTCACTTGAAAAAAGACATCAGAAAGAAAACTGACGCACTTGACTCTGCTGGTAACACAACTGCCGCCATTGGAAAAGGATTCGCTATTGGAAGTGCTGCTCTTGTCAGTCTTGCACTCTTCGGAGCCTTCATCACTCGAGTTGAAATGGAAAATGTCAACATCCTTGAACCTCTTGTCTTCGCAGGCTTGTTGGTCGGCGCCATGCTTCCCTACGCTTTCTCCGCCTTCACCATGAAGAGCGTCGGAAAAGCAGCGAATGAAATGGTTGAAGAAGTCAGAAGACAATTCAGACTAATGAACTCTGACCCTCACTACAAGACTGAATACGGACATTGTGTTGAAATCTCTACCAAAGCAGCATTAAAAGAAATGATCCTTCCTGGATGCATGGTTATTTTAACTCCTATTCTTACTGGTCTTTTATTCGGAAAAGAAGCTGTCGCTGGACTTCTCGCTGGTATTCTTGTCAGTGGAGTACAAATGGCAACTTCCATGGCTAACTCTGGAGGAGCTTGGGATAATGCGAAGAAGTTTGTTGAAAAAGAAGCACTGGTTCCCAAGTCCAGTCATTTGTTCAAAGATATCAAAGCTGCCGCTGTCACTGGAGACACTGTTGGAGACCCCATGAAGGATACCTCTGGACCTAGTCTTAACATTTTGGTCAAACTTTCAGCTATTCTGTCTTTGGTCTTCGGAACTTTCTTTGTGAGATATGGAGGACTCGTCTTCAAACTATTCAACAAGGACTCTGAAAGCAGTGGAGATAATGGACATTCTGACCATCATGAAAGCAGCACAAATGAAACTGCAACAGCACTTTAGGTCTTTAATTAGGTAAATTTTATTAAAATGGGTTTTATAAAATTTTGAATGAACTACTTGAGCGAACCTTCACTCACCAAAAACTTGCAAACTACCAAAACAATCTTCAAAGACAACCTTTCAACTTGCAAGTCTTCTTCAATAATCGGCAGGAAAATCAACAATCTTTGCTTGACAGTGAAATCTGCAAAAAGTAAGAAGTTTACTCCGAATGTGTTGATTTCTCAAAGCAAAAAAAGAAATGAGTCTACTCGAAGACTGATTCATAAGAAGTCCCCGGGGAGAAGTCTCAGTTTAAATCGCCTTCTGAGTGATAAAGAGACGAAGCTTGATATTCCAGTGTACGTCTCTCCACCGAGAGGAGTTAAAAAAAACAAGGATAAAACTAACAAATCTAGTCAAATCCTTGAAGACTTGCCAAGACTTGACGGCTGTGAGTCAGCCTGTCCTAGCACTTCTAGGGTTTTAAGGAAAAACAAAATAAAAACTAATAAGTCAAGTCAAATACTTGAAGACCTCAGCAAGTGCGAACGGCCTAGTCCTTATAACAGCTCAAAAATCATCACGAAAACACTTATCAAGAAAAAAGTTAACCGTTTAGAAAAGATTGAAAAAAATGATAGAAATGAAAAAATTGACAGTATTTTTAAGGACCCTGAGGAAAAATCAAGAATAAAAATAGAAAAACCGAAAGGTTTAAACATTCCTAGAAAAAAAACCAAAAAAATCGCTTTTTCTAAAATTTCTTCTGAAAATAAAACTCTGAGAGAAACTAAAAACAGTGACTTTGAAGAAATGAAGGTGAAAACTGATAGAGAAGCGAAAAAAATCAGGAAAAAAAAAGGTATCGATTTTTTCTCTATTTTTAAATCAAAGCCGAAAAAGCTAAACAAATCCGCTGAAAACCTAAGACACAAAAAAAGTCCTGAAACTCCTTACGAGTCTTTAAAAAGGCTGAAAAAACCCAAAAAAATCCCCGATTTTCTAAAAGACGATATAAAAACCAAGGTCCCTCCTTCTCCAAAGCCCGAAAAAATAAAAAAACTAAAACTAAAGAAAAAGAAAAAAACCAAATCAATGTGGGTAGAAGACCAAAAAAGCACCCCGGCAATTCGAAGAAAAAATAAAGGGCAGTTATCAGAGGACAAGCGAGAAATGAGCTTAGAAAACAAAGAGATCCTTAAAGAAAAAATGCGAACTCTCAAGTTACGAGTTCGCCAAACGAAAAAAAATCTTTTATCTAAAGAAAAGTCTCCTCCAGACTACATCGACCAAGTCATTAAAATCCAAAGATGGTTCCGTCAAGTGAGGCCAAAACTTCAGTCATCTCTCACTTCAAGTGACTTAAGCCGCAATGAAAACCTCTTCATCACCACCAGATTCGTTCGTTCAAACTCTGACCTCGTCAAATCTTTTGAAAACCAAATTTTCGTTTCAGCTGAGTCTGAAGCGAAACAACTGAAAACCAAAACTTCCTTCAACTCGATGAACGAAAACTCAGGTTCTGATATTTTATCGAAAAAAAAGGAAAAAAATGAAAACTGTCCGAAAAAAGTGCAAAAAATTCCTCCTCTTTATTTGAACTCGATTCTTCAGTCGAAAAATCTTTCTGTTGACTTCAATTTTGAAAGCTCTGAACAACTTTTAGAAGATTCTGGATATGAAATTGAAAGTGAAGAGTATCGAAGTGAGTCTTCGGCGCAGGTTAGGCAGATTAGCAGTCTTGACATTGAAAGACAAAGTGAATCTTCAAGTCAGTCTTCAGTTCTTTCTAGGAAAAGCTTTGAAAACTTCACTAGTGATGAAGAAGATAATGAAAAAGAAGATCAGCTTAATAACTGGATTTCTAAGTTCATTGAACGTGCTGAAGAAACAAAACTTTTACAATTTCATAATGAGGAAAACTCTGGAAATGACTTAAAAACTGATAAATTTCCTGAATTTTCAAAAGATTTTAAAGAAAAAAATGAGAATATAGGAAATCTTCCTGAAAATCCAAATGAAAAACCTGAAAACTCGAGTAAAAACATTTCAATTTTAAAACCCACAGCGAAAACTTCACCTATCCAAGAAAACCTGAAAGAACTTCAAATTCCTCAAGATTCTTTAGAAATCCAGTCAAAACTTCCAACAGACACAATTTCCAGTAGTTCTGAAACAAAGCCTCTCGAAGAAATTTTCCAGAAGCCAGTATCACTTTCATCATCTTACCAAAATCTCTTTAACAAGATTCGAGACATTTCAGGGAAATCATCAAAAGAGTTGATCGAGATGTACCCAGTAGAAAGTCCTCGTCTCATTTCTGACTACTCCAAAGATGACCTGAGCTATGAAGACTCTTCAGAACTTTCTCATCTAACTGACCCTGAAGTGTCTCTTCGAAGGATCCTTCAAAGCAACAACTCTCTTCAAAACGAGTTGATTGAAAGACCTGAAAACCGAATGATTCGAGATTCAGATTCATCAGATGACGACGGCAACACGTTGAAACTTCATACAGACACAAACATCTCAGAAGAAAAACTTGAGTCTTTTTCTATTCAATCCAAGCCCTTTCTTTCAGAATACGACGAAAAAATCGACTTTTTAGTCCAAAGCGAAGTAGAAAATTTTACAGAGTGCATAAAGTTCCTGTTAGATCATAAAGAAATCGATGTAAGTCTACAGTTTATCGAGAAGTACCTGAAAAGCATGGAGGAAAAACTGAAATTAAATGAAGAAGAGATCTTGGAACTAATCAACACGCCTTCATACCAAGACCCAAACATGAAACTCGAGTATCTCCAGTCATCAGCTTGTAAGGTCTTAATGAAGTTTCCCACTTTAGAGCTAATTCTTCCTCAAGACTTAAGCTCTGACTTGAAAGTCGAGTTTGAAGCCATGCAGATCCCAAGCAGGCAGATTTACTTACAAATGATCTTCGATTGTGTCAATGAAGCTCTTAATCATGTAAGACCTTTCGCGCTTTATGGCCTGCCAGACCCTTGGAGTCCTGTTTCTTCTACTTTGTATGGCGAAGGACAGATTCGGACTGTCTTTTCGAAGGTCTTGAGACTTGTGAAAAAATGGGAAAGTGTCAAATGTGGACTCCTCGTCACTCATATTGATTCACCTGATGAAGAAAAAGTCACGAAAAGTCGAGAAGAAAGACTCAACGTTTTACTTGCTCAGAACGTTCGAGATAGTGAAAATGCTTGGATGGACTATGAAGATGAAGAGGCTCAAACGAAAATTGAAGTCACTGGATTGGTCTTTGAGTCCCTTGTTCAGGAAACTTTTAATTTATTACAAATATTTGATTAAGATTTGATTATGTTTGAATCTTTTTCTTCGAGTCTACTGCTTAACTCGTGCTTTGAACTTGATTTTGAAGAATTTCTTAATGTGGCGAATTTTTTAAGAGATGGTCTTGATTTTTTATTTTTTAGATGGAGGAGGGTTATATTCATTAGTTTTCGAACTTTTCCTTGGGTTGAATTGGGAAGGTCTTGGAAAATTTCGTTGAGACCTTGGAAACTGGGTCTGGGTGTTAGATAATTTGAACCATTTCCGAAGATTTCTGAAAGTTTCTGGTTTTCTTGCTCAAGATCTGAGTTTCTGGCTTCTAAGAATTTTTCTCGATCGATTGCAGCTTTGATTTTCATTAAAGTGATTTCAAGGTAATACTGTTTTTTATAATTTTCCTCTTGAAGACTCCGGTTTTCTTGTTGGAGTTTCGAGATATTTTTATTGAGTTCTTCTATAATAAATTTAAATTTCTCTTCTTCACATTGATAATTATAAATACTTTTCGTGTTATTACTATTCTGCAGTCTAAGTTTCCTTACAATCACTTCATTAGTTTCAATGATTTCTTTAAGTTCATCAATCGACTTGCAGGCACTTGAATACCTTTCTTCCAAATTTTTGATTTCCAGATCTTTTTCCTTGAGTGGCTGAGAAATATTTGACTCAATAAACTTCTGCAGAGTCTCGATTTGCAAGTCTTTCTGTGCAAGTGAATTTTTGCTATCTGACTAATAAATACCAGAATTCAACTGACTGACAAAATCATTAAGTTCCTTATTTTTACTTTTGTAAGAACTCAGCAGTGAGTTCAAAGATTCATTCACAGAAACAACTGGAACTTCTTCACCTGCAAAAACCGCATCAGTGTACTTTTCGTAGACCTTCATTAAAACCTCTGCATCAATTTTTCCTTTATGAACAAACAAGGACTCTTTTATGGTATTCACCACCAGTTTCATTTCTCTTGAATAACTCCCTTCATCTTCTGAACAAAGTTGAAGTAGTTTAAAAGCAAGTCGACTTTTCTTCAGTTGATTAGTGCATGAAAGTAGTTCAGAAACAGTGAAAGCCAGTTGTTTTTTCTTTTTAATGACAGGAGATCTACACTTATCAAGCAGATCATCTGAGGACCTTACTAAAGTCAGTGAAACTGGACTTGTGCTGATATTAAATCTTCCTTCCTTCTTTTTTCCAACAGGATTCCTGAGCTTATCTGAGATTTTTTCATGAACCTTCAGAAATTTCCTGGTAAAGGCCATTAAACAAGTTTTAATACCAAAGCAGCGTAGTATAAATGGAGTTGACTATAAAACTCCTCCAATCAGGATACGTTGAAGGCAATTCTCTAAAAATCCAAGCACCTATTGATTCCTCTATTTTCACCTTAAAGGAACTTCTATCCTCTGAACTTTCTCTATCCACTTCTGACATCCGGGTATTGATGTTAAAGGACTTCAACGAGATTCTTCTTTCAGATGAGGACACTCTTATCACCCTGGGCATCACTGAATCAACACGTCTCATGCTTGACGTTCTCAGTTCAGTCACTTTCGGAGAATCAGAAGCATTTTCAAAACTTCCTTCAAAAGACCTTCCATCCTCAGAGGTCATTCAGCGAGACTGGTTAGGACAAGTGATAGAAAAGATAAAATCAGGAAGTTTGACAGGAATTCTTCAGATAATCGGAGAGTACGAAAGAGAAAAACCAGGAAAAAACATCGATGAAGATGAAAACTTATTCTCAATGAGTACTTCAAACGGTTGGACATTGATGCATTTCGCTTGTTTTCACGGTTTTTCCAACATAGTCCAACTTCTGGTCGCTCGACAAGCGACTCCAAACAAAGAAAACGATGAAGACTTGACACCATTGATGATAGCTTGCAAAGAAGGTCACATTGAATGTGTGAGGTCCTTGTTAAAGCATCCAAGAGTGCAAGTGAACAAAATGACAGCAACGGAAAGTCCAGCTTTGCATAAAGCTTGTCGAAAAGGACTTGCGATAATAGTCCAGCTGCTCATCGAGCACAAGGCTTGCATGACTCTTGAAGACCAGAACGGGATGATTCCTTTGCAACACGCGAGCAGTCCTGAGGTATTTGATTTGATTCCCAGGTACATGGGCGACTTGGAACTGCAGAAGGCTCGAGGCGAGTCAGTCAGTCTCAAGGCTGAACCCATGGAAGGCGAGTTGTTGTTCACCGGGTCACTCGTCATTCATGATGAGGTCCTTTTCGCGTATCTTGACCCAGAACGAGGCACTTTCGCTTGTTTCAAGTCGGAAGAAGACTTCAACAAACACTGCAAGTCTTTAGTTTCTCTTCATTTAGTTGATGTTTGGGATGTGAAGTACTCTGAAGGCATCGGCGTCATCAATAAAGACGCACAGTGCTTTACACTTCTCACGAAAGAAGGAAACTTCAAGTTTTACTCTGATGATAAAGAATATGTGGAAGACTGGATCAATTGCATTGTGAAAGCTGTTGATTACTGCCAGGTTAATAAAGTTGGAATCAGAAGTGGCATGAGTTGTCTTGAAAACCCTTTCGAAATCGATGAAAGTCAACTTTCAGAAAAACTTGACGGTGACCAGCTGGTTAACTTTAAAAGTTTCACTCTTCTCGAAGAAATCGGGAGTGGTAGCTTCGGCAAGGTGTACAAAGTGATAAAAAACGACACAAAACACGTTTACGCATTGAAACAGCTGAACAAAGACTTCCTAATCAAGCAAAAACAACTAAAATACGCAATTGGTGAATGCAAAATATTGACTTACCTCGACCACCCCTTTATAATTAAAATGAACTTTGCCTTTCAAACCCCGAAGAACCTTTACATGGTTCTTGACTATTGTCCCAACGGCGACTTGATGACACATCTAGGCGAAAAAGGCAGGTTCCCTGAATCAGTCGCTCGATTCTACATCGCTGAAATCATCTTGGCAATCGAGTACCTTCATTCACTCGACATCGTTTATCGAGACCTCAAACCTGAAAACATTCTTCTCGACCGAGCCGGGCACATCCGACTTGCTGACTTCGGCCTTGCGAAGGAAAATGTGAACCCGATCAATAAAGCCATGTCTTTTTGCGGGTCTCCTGCTTATCTCGCTCCTGAACTCTTGTCTAAGACAGGGTCGGAAAAATCTGCTGATGTTTATGGAATGGGCGCTATTTTATATGAAATGCTTTCAGGATTGCCACCTTTTTACTCGGATAACTTGAAAGAATTGTTTAAAAATATCAAACGTGCAATGCTTCAGTTTCCGAAAATCATTCGGAATGATGCACAGGACTTGATTAGACAACTTATGAACAAGGATCCTAATAAAAGGATTAAACTTAATTCAGCAAAACAACATGTTTTTTTCAAGGAAATCAATTGGGAAGAACTTGAAATGAAAAAAGTTAAACCGCCTAGACTTGGACCGAAGTGGATTCAAATGGATGACTTTTCAGAAGAGATATCGAATTATGCAGCGAATAAAAATGTTGATGATGAAGATTATGTTGTGGAGAACTCGATTGATAAAGTCGCGGATTTTAATTTTTCAAGGATTTCTGTGAATTATTTGGGAAAATAGGAAGGGTTAATAGCTTTTTTATATTTATTTGCAAGGTGGAGGATTTAGGGTTGTGTTTATATTGGATGGAGATGGTTGAGGATATTTAAAGTTTACAATGCTTATATATTGAAAATCCTGGTGAACTTCATTGCATCGATTTCTTTTCGTAGAGCAGGACAATGTTTTGCATGTGACTTGAGTACTTTAACAACCATATCTTCAAAAGCTCTTCGTTCACAAGTCCACTTTTCTTTACTACTAGACCGTCCTGCAGGCCTCTTCCTGTTTTTCACAGTTTTATTCCTACCCTTGGTAATTAAATTTTGTGAACTTTTATTCATTCGTTCATATTCTAGAGTGGGTCTGGTGGCATTGAACTCATTCGCGTTCCTCGCCTGTTGAATCCAGATATCTCGAGAAGGTTTGATCCTTTTATCAGAGTTTTCAGCAGTAAGCTTACTTCTCTGATCTTCTTTATAAGAATAATCAGTAGTCCTGCTGACAGCATCTCTGTGAAAATCATTTTTACTGGCAAGATCTCTGTTAAACTCATTTCTTCTGACAATATCTCTGTTAAACTCATTTCTGCTTTCAACTTCTCTGTTAAACTCATTTCTGCTTTCAACTTCTCTGTTAATCTCATTTCTACTAACGACTTCCCTGCTAAAATTCGTATTTTCCGACCGAGCGTCCTTATCAAGCAGTCTATCTTTATACTTTTCAATGATATCATCTAGAAAAGCGCCTGACCTGACAGACTGTGTGCAAGTCGAGAACTGGTTTTTGCTTCTTGTTGGAGTGATCGAGTTTGACTCACTGAGCACTGAAGATTCAGGGATTTTATAAACCCTATAATCAGGTTCATTGCTTCTTCCAGCAAATGACTCACGAGTGTTCTCTTTTCCATACTTTTCAATATAGTAACTTCCACCTTCCCTTCTCGAGCCATAAGAACTTTCTCGCACGTATCTCGGGTCTTGGCTTGCTTCAGACCTTGAATAATTCGAACTTTTATCGTCTTCGCCCATGCGAGTTGAAAAGTTTTTTTGCGCTGAGTACCCCCGAGTGTCTTTCAAGTCTCTGCTTTGATCATTGTTCGGAGTTGCCAAGTCTCTTCTAGAAGGTTCTTGTCTTCTATCGTTATAAGAAGGGACTTCCAGGTGAACCACTTCTGTTTTACCATTTGAATAACAACGACTTTGGCTAGGTTCATATCGTTGACGACCGTCGTAAGGTACCTGGTTTGAATTTTCCAGGAAAGTTAACGGTCTCGAAACTGGCGAAGGCAAAAAAGACCTGGAATCAGGGACTTGAAGAGACTCGGTCACGTTTTCATTCCTTTCAACTGTGAAAGAACTGCCAGGGTCCACTGTGTGTCTTGCAAAAGGGCCTTGGTGCAGTCTTTCGTCTTGGTAACAGGGAATCGGGTTCTTTATCGACCGAATCAAGGTCTCATCAGTCGAGGCCTTCGAAGGGTTAACTGAAGAGTTTTCAAGTCGTTCACCGTAGATGTAAGGGTTGTTCGCTAGATATGGAATCATGTAACAAATATTTAAATCCATTTTAACAGTTCGCTTATATCATAACCTTCAACCCTCAACCCACAAAGTCTTCAAATACTAAAGTTTAACTAAATTACTCAAAATTAAAGCACATCGATGGTGATTAAAAAACTTCTTCTCTTCGATAGCCGTGACTCAGAAACACTTTGCAAGGCCACAGGCGCTGAAGAAATACTGGAAAATTCCCGAATGTTCACAGCTTCGATCTCTGAACATAACTTATCATACAGTAAAGGCAGACTTTCTTTCAGGGCTTTGTAGCGATTCTCTGAAAACTCGTCTAAAGACTTGAAGAGCTCTGGGTGGATGTCAAGCGACTCGAAAGCCTTTTTCAAGTCCTGGAAATCGGAATCTGAAAAATCAGATTCGACTGAGTCCGATGTCGGCAAACGGCTGTTTGGTTCATGATCCATGGATTTTATAAGGCCGTAATATGCGTTTATGGACAATATGCAGAATTAAGGTAACAGTGATTAAAATTCTAGCAAATTTTTAAATTTTGAGAAATTTTGCACGATTAAGACTTTTCGGCTCATAATTAGTGATTTTAATGAATTATGTTAAATGAGCGAGGTTTTTAAGAACTATCATCACGAAGAGTATCTTTAAAAAGTCTCGAAGCTTTTCACCTTTCCCTTGATAATAAAATATCTTCATCTCCATTTCTCACTGCTCAGAACCCTACTCTGACGCCAAGACCGAAAACTGATCTTCACATGGCAGTCGAATTCATTTCTTCGCGTTATCCTTCCTGGAAAGCGATTCAACTACGGTTGAAGTACAAGGCTAAGGTAAAATCGCCTCCAAGAGTAAACGAGTTTAAACTCATTCAAAGAAACCTAGGGCCAGGTTCTTACACTTCTCGAGTGATTCCATCATCGTCTCCTTATCGTTTCTCTTCAGCTGCGAGGTTCAGTCCAAGTGACAAGTTCGAAACTCTTCAAAGTCACATCCGAAAAAGATCTCCAGAAGATCTCTTCAAAGGAAAAATAATCCTCAAAAGAAACCTCGACCTTTTTCCTCATCACCCGGCACAAAAACTAGAAAACCTTAAAAAACAGTCAAGTATTCGAAACTTAACTCAAAATATCGCGAAAAAAACTAAGGAAAACCTTGAAAAAAACTTAAAAAATCAGAAACTTGAAAAAATCGAGAAAAGAGAAGAAAAACTTAAAAAGTGGAAAGCTGCGAAACTTTTCATTCAAGCTGAAAAAGGATGGACTGTTTTTTTTTCTGCTGTTTTTTTCGCTCAAGGTCTTTCGCAGGTTCTTCAAAACAGGAAAAAAACAATGTCAGTCTTTGTTTTTAATAGCTCGCTTTTGTATCAGGTCTCGAAAAGTGCTGGAAAAATCGTGAGACTTGTGAAAGAAATTAGAAGAGTCAAGGCGTTAAAAGTAATTAAAACTGTTTTTTTGCCGATTTTTCAGAAAAAGTTAAAAATTCTGCTTCAGGGGTTTAGGGTGAAAATTTTAAGGAAAATTGAAGCTGGACTGACTACGAGACTTATAAAAAAAATTGTTTTGTTTTGGAGGCGAAAGTTGAATAAATTTAATTTTGGACTAAGGAGTCTGCTGGTCATCTACATTTCACGTTTAGAGACTCTTTACTACCTCTGGGACCAGATCCAAAAAAAGTTCAATTTTTACTCATCGAAGCTGATTTTTCCGAAAGCCCTGGCAATGAAAATAATTAGAAAGTACCTGCTTGCAAAGCTAAAGTCTTTTTACCTATATCAGCGAGAACTGAAAGAAAACATCTTTCATTTCAAAATAGAAAGTCAAAGACGTGCTATTTTCAGAACTTTTGACTTAACTCAAAGAAGAGCGGGTAGTCGTTTTTCTTTCGCACTTCGATCCTTCCAACATCTGCGGATTTTCAGCAAGGAAGACCTGATTCCGCTTTATTTAGAAGAAGAGGCTAAACTTCGCATTTTGCCTTCAATTCCAGAGGCGAGAAGAACTTCAACAGACTTATCACCAAGACATTCTAATTTAAAAAAGTAATTAATCAACACAAATACAATATTCAGGTTTTATTCCCAAGTTTCTCGCTTTTATTTCGCATTCACCTGCAAAAGCATCAACTCGAGAAATGCTTAAAATTTTTACTTTAACCCTCGCATTAAGCACGAGACTTTCAGTTAAATACCCAAGTCTTCGAGTAGCTCTTCCGTCAGAGGCGAGTAAAAAGTTGACTTGAAAGATGAGTCCTTTTTTTGTGGAACTTCCGAATTCAATCTTGAAAAATTCATTCACGTTGCTGATGCTCACGTGAAGGACTCTCACTACTGAATCGAGGACTACTCTTTTGCAGTGTCTTCCCAAAGGATACAGTGGCCAAGAGTAGGACTCTTTGTTTATGATTTTTTCAGCGTAGGTCATCAACTGATTGATTATGACAGTGGCTGAAGGGTCTGGGGATTTTAGTTCTTTCATGTTGATGCAAGCGCAGTCCCAGGCAGAGATACGAAGGTCTTCGCAGACTCGAGATTTTGGGATTATTGATGTGAGGAGATTTATTGAATGCTCTGAAGGCTCGTCTATCCCCGCTAAATATAAAGTAGTTTGACGAAGATCTAGCTTAGACGTCAGTCTTTCTGAATTCACTGTTAATGCATGGTAGCTAACATTATAAGAACTTAACAGTGAGTCACTAGCAATAATGAATAAAGTCGGTAGCTTATTTTCTTGGTACGCATCAGTATCCTTAAACCAGTTTCCATATCGCATCCCATGATCAGCGTTTAAAAATATCCAAATATCATATTTTTTTTTAAACCTCTCAAGAAAATCCTGCAAAAACTCAGTCAAATCATCATTTAAAGTCGCAGCATGTAATCCAGAAGACTCATGAGCTGCATTCAGATGATTATAAAGCCAGAGATTAACACCTTCATTCATTTCAACAACAGTTTTCGTATAATTCAATATATAAAAATGCGTCTGATACCCTCCAAGACATCTTTGAACCTTTTCAAATCTTTTATCAAATCCAAGATTCGAGTACTTCTGAACCGCGCAATAAAAAGGTCCAACCGAGTAGTCCACATCAGGACTTCTACCAAGTGCTCCAGGAAAATAACTATCACAATTTTCAAGTCCTAAAAGACTTACAAATCCTTTTTCCCTCAATTTGCTCCAAATCGAATTATTTCCAAGTCGATCAATTTCCTGTTTTCCTGAAAAATCCCTAACGAAATTTTCAAGTCCTCCAAAAATCGGGACCTGGTTTGAAATTGAGTCAGGGCCGAGGATGTTATGAATTTTGAAATCAAAAACAGAAAAACCTGAAGACTTATTCGAATTCAAAGAATTGAGAAAGTCAATCACTCTTGGAATTTTTCGGTATGAATGACGACGGGACATTGAGTCCATAGTCAAAAAATAGATAAGTTTGGGCTTAGAAGTCATTTTCGCTTTCGCTTTCAGGTAAGAGGACCTGTTGAAAATCGGTTGCATTGAGGCCTGGAAAAAAGGACCTTCGCCACATTTTCCTAAAGCGAACTCGACTTTATCAGCCGGGAGAGGATTTTTGTATTCTTTTATTTTCCAGTCGTTAAAGGCTTCTTCACTTTTCACGATTTTTCGAGAGTCGAGAGGCCCTAGAAGCAGCTGGCCTTGTTCCTTGTTCGGACAGTTCATAGTCACTTGATTTGAATCACGGTCGATGTGAAGGTAAGTCCCTTGTTGTTTCGTCTTTTCAGAGCACTTCGGGTACCAATATTCTTGAAAGACTTCTTTTCCACGTTCAACCGAGTATCCAAAACTTTCAGGAATACATGAAAGGCCCTGATTTCTCAGTTTTTCAACTGAATCGATAGAAAAAGTCTCTGGAATGTAAGAGTATTTCAAGTTATTTATTGGAGATAGTGAATCATTCACTAATTTTGACTTGCCTTCAGGTTTGATTGTCACTGTTACCAGATCTTTATTCAACCTGGAGTACCTCGAAGGACTGACGAATTCAACAAAATGTTTGACACGTCTTTGATACTCGAGATATGTGTCATATGAGTAAAAGGTAAAGACTGCCAATACACCCAGCCAAAAAACCTTCATTTATAAACAATGCAAAAACTTCAAAACCTCGTCGCTGCCTTTAAAGGAAAAAACTTACCCAGCTTTGTGAAGATTGTTGAAATGGGACCTAGAGATGGTCTTCAAAGTGAAAAAACTTTAGTCAAATCTGATGTAAAAGTCGAGTTTATCAATAAACTCTCTGCTTGTGGATACAAAGGTATTGAAGTTACCAGCTTTGTTTCACCAAAATGGGTTCCTCAGATGGGAGATAATTCTGAAGTCTTTCAAAGAGTTTTTAAAAAACCTGGAGTTACTTACTCTGCTTTGACTCCTAATTTTAAAGGATATGAAAGTGCTATGAAGGTTGGAGTTCAAGAAGTCGCTATTTTTGCCTCGGCGAGTGAAGGTTTCAGTCAGAAGAATATAAATTGCAGTATTGATGATAGTTTTGACAGGTTCAGACCTATCATGCAAGCTGCTTATAGAGACAAGGTCAAAGTCCGAGGTTACGTTTCCTGTGTTTTCGCTTGTCCCTACGACGGAGACATCGAAGTTGAAAAAACCAGAAGTGTAGCCTTAAAGCTAAAAGAAATGGGTTGTTACGAAGTCTCTTTAGGCGATACTATTGGCGTAGGGACCCCAGGTAAAACAGCAGCATTACTAAAAGCGATATTAAATGACTTGAAACCCAGTGAAGTAGCTGTTCACTTTCACAATACTTTTGATCGAGCTGTTGGAAATATTTTGACTGCTCTTGAAATGGGCATTCATGTCGTTGACTCTTCTGTTGGAAGTCTTGGAGGATGTCCTTATGCAGATGGAGCAACAGGGAATGTCAGTACTGAAGACGTTGTTTTTGTTTTGCATCAGTTGGGAGTTGACACAGGACTGGACTTGAAGGAAATCTGCAGAACAGCGAATTGGATAACGAAAGTGACTGGAATTCCGAATAGAAGTAGTTATTTGGGAGAAGGGTTAATAGAGAATTAGATGATGGAAGGTTGGATTGTGGAAAGGTTTATTTCAGGGAGAAGGGTCTAAGTTAGTTATTTTTTAAAGCTGGCTTGAATATTTGACGAAGCTTTGCTCCTACTATTTTGTAGGCTATGAAGTGACCGATCCCGAACATCAGACCTTTTATGAATGGCTCGGACCATTGAAGCAGTAGGTCTTCTCGAGAAGGGCTTTCTCGCTTTTCTGAATCCATTTATGGGGAGTTTACATTAGTTAGAAGAACTATTGCTGATTTCTTGACTTGAAATACTTTCTGAGGGACTCTTGTTGTTTTTTGAATTTTTGTTTTCTTTGGAGATGCTTTCACTGCTTGAAGAACTTTCTTGATCATCTTCGGAATTTTCGCTTTGGCTACTGTCCTGACTGCTTTCACTATTTTCACTACTTTTATTACTTTCACTACTTTCATTACTTTCACTGCTTTCATTACTTTCACTACTGCTGCTTCTTACAACAATATCGCTGTTTTCCAAGTCCTTAACTTTAAGTTCTTCATCTTTTTTCCCAGTTTTAAGATTTAATCCATTATTCAATTTGTTCAGAGTTTCAATAGAATTTTTACCCTCTTCTTTTTTTTCTTTGTTTTTTTCTGTTCTCTCTTCAGATTTTTTCTGAGAAGAATTTTTTTCATTAAAATTTTTTTCACTTGGTTTAAGTTCACTTTTCGGATTTTCATTTAATTTTGCTTGATTTTGAGTTAAACTAATACTCGGGTTCTCATTTGAAACAGTTTCTTCTTTTTTCGGAGTGACTTTCGACGAGTTCAAATCTTTATGAGTTTTTTTCTTCTTTATCATAGGACTGGCTCTACTGGACCTTGAAGACTGTCTGACAAAAGCCTCTTCTTCTTGAGTGATAATTTGAATATTCTGCTTGATAGCTTCAACATAATCTCTCAGTTTGTTAATGATCAGAATTATGCAAATAACCTTTCTAAAAAATACTGTCGTCTGAAAAAGTCCCAAGATGCCCATCTGAAAAATCCATGCAAAAGCTTCATGAACATCATAAGGAAAGGCACATTCAAGTCCAGCAACATTGTAACCCTTTCCAATCAAATTAGAAGAAGTCTGAAATCCAAAAAAAATGAAATAGGTCAAAATCACAGCCAATAATATTTCAAAGAAAAGAGTCTAAGTCTGAGTTACCAGTTTTAACACTTTATATTTTAAATTTTGATTCAAAAAGATAAAAAGTCCAGAACACCCAGCTGAATAAAAAGCGAGGAAAAGCCTTGCAAAGAAGGAAAAAGAGACTTTTTTAGGAGTTGAATAAATGAAAGGAGAAAGGGCGAGAATGAATCCCTAAGTTTTGCTTACAAATCGGATTGCGATGATTTTAACAGGGACCATCATAGTGTTGGTTAATTATATTAACTAACTACTCAGCCATCAAGGGAGGAGACATTCGCACCCCTTGGACTGATTCGGAATCTGACTCACGGTTAATTTTTTCAAATTTATCATGGGACCACCTGGGACTAGATCTCGATTTTTTACTCATTTTTTCGAATTCTTTCAAGTTATGGCTGATCCAGTCTTCATTAACTTTAAAGTGCTTTTCAACTTTTTCTTCAATTTTCTTAGGCTTCACGTATTTTTCATCCCAACTCCTAAGCCCGATGCCTTGTTTGATTCCTCTTCCTTTAGCTTTTACTTGTTTTGCCTTGTCTTCATCTCTGCGGTCATTTTTTTTATATCTGGAGTCAGTCCTCCGGTCATCATCAGTGTGTCTTTCTTTTCTGGGGTTTCGTCGAGGGTCTTGTCGGTCAAGTCTACCATGTCTATCATGTCTATCATGCCTATCATGCCTATCATGCCTATCATGCCTATCATGCCTATCATGTCTGTCATACCTGTCATACCTCTCATGCCTGTCCTGTCGCGACCTGTCACTTCTCTGTCTTGACTTTTGATAACTACAGCTTGAGTCACTGCAGGAATCGTCTCGATTGTACCTCTCTCGACGAGACCTCTCCTGGTAAAAATCTTTCGAACTTCGGTAGTTCCGGTCGCGACTTCTTCTTCGATTTGAACGAGTTGACTTTTTCTGGTTGAGCGACTGGCTTGATTTACTTGATTGGTTTGATTTTGAACGATTTTCGAGTTTCAAGGAATCTTTTGGATTTTCTTGAATGGATGAAGACCTTGACCCCTGGTCTTCTTGCATTAGAAGGTCTTGACCTGGGTGAGGGTCTAGAAGGGGTGAAGGAACTGAAGGAGCTGGAAGGGTTTCTTGGATGGTTTCTTTAGGCTCTTCGATAATTTCCATTTGGAGGTATGTTGAGATTACTAGAATGAGATGGAGTTGGTTTAAGTTGGATTAATTTAAATGATTGAGTCTTTTTAATGTATATTACTTTTGTATTGTTATTCTTATAGACTAATCATCTACAGCTAATATTAAACCTGCTAATCCAAAACCCTTCATCACATGATTTACCCCATAACAAAAAATCATCAATTTCGGAAAGGTCATCGTTTTTGAAGGTCCTGCAAGTGCAAAAAAGAACCCAAACCCTCCAAAAACTGAAGAAAAAAAGAAGGTTCTAGATAACTTTCTCTGTAATTCCAAATTTTCCTTAGCCAACTCCTGTATTTCTTCTAGTCTCCTGCTTTTCCTTTCAAATAAATCCATTTATTTAATATCAAGGTATTCTTCTTGAGACTCTACGTCGATTTCCTGCAGTTTAAACACAGCTTTCAACACATCAGGATAAAAAGTTTCATTATTCGGCTGCACCACAAAAGTTCTATTGTTTGTTTCAACTATCCAGGCATTGAAAGTTTTAATTTTTATCTGAATACTTGGATTAGTTTCAGGGTTTTTCAATTCTTTAATAGCGATTTTAACTTTATTCTGCATGATTCCATAATGAACAATTTCAATATTTTTTCCATCTTCCAGCAAATAAATCTGCTTGACCATCGTATTCAAGTACTCATTCCAGACCTTTGTTAAAAAGAAACTCCCTGTGAAGGCTATTCCTGTGAATATGAACCGAAAAACTCCGTGAGTTCCGAATAAAAGATTGCTTGCTAGAAGTCCTGTAGTCCCGAAGAACCCTGCTGTGATAAAATTGTAGGACCAGTTCTGGTCTGGACGCGCCTGCATTAACAGACATTTACCGTCTTTGAATGTCAGCTGCTGGCTTGGCCTGAAGATGTGCCGCTTAAGAATCTTCAGCATTTTTTTGCAATTATTATTAAATTACTAAGAATCTAGAATTTTGCTTAGATCCTTCCCAATCAAGAACTCGAAATCGTCGCACTCTAGGTCTGATTGGCTTGTGTCTTGGTCAGAGTCGATCGGTAGGACCAAAGCTTTGGATTCAGGGTCCCTTTGAAAGACCTTATAAACAAAAAGCACCCGGTCTTTCTTCGGTTCTCCTCTTTTATGATTAGCATCTCCCGCACTATCCCCAGTGATAGAAATCCACTCAACCTTAAATTTCTCCCAGGCCAAAAAGCTTTCAAGAGTTTTTCTAGCAGCCGAATGGGTAGAGAACTTAAGAATAGCATAAATATGTGGCCCTTCACTATACAGTTCAACATCAGAGATTCTTTTATCATTACCAAACAAGTTTTTCACCATTTCAGTTGTGTAGTCAAGTGGAAGTGGTGATATTTTCAGTAATTTATTCAAACGATTTCCTTTTTGAACAACCTGTCTTTTAAGGTTCTGTAACAAGTTCTCATATTTCGTCATATCAGCGTAAAACAGATGTTTATGTTGCTTCAGAATCTCGATTGCCTCAAGAGTCTTGCCTTGTTGATGAATGACTCCTGCCAAGTCTTTAATCGCACTTTCAGGACGATCTCCTTGCTCTATTGCGAGCTTGTAAAAATACTCAGCTTTTGATAGGTCTTTGTCGATGTACTCTGACTTTTTGGCCAGTGCGTAAGGAGAATCGCCCTTCGGGATCGGATAGAACAATCTAGATTCTTTTACTGGAGTCTTTTCGATTGAAGCTCGCATGAATGGCTTTTTAGGGTATGAGTTGGGGTAGTGATTTGGTGAATGACGAGTTGGGAAGTAGCTTCTTGAGTTTGAGAATGATTCAAAAACCTGAGTCATTTTTATATTCTAGAAGTTAAATGGAGCTACTGATTAGACAGCAATGAAGAAGAATGAAGGGAATCGGAAATAGTTTTGGGAAAATTATAATTATAGATGTTGGATTATGAGTCTTGATCGAGGGTTTAGGGAATTTGTTTCTGATGATGCTTATGATTTAAATATGAATGTTCTGAAAAATTGGAATTTTTGAATATTTTGGGAAGTTTGAAGTACGTTTTGATTAAGAATGTTTTAATTGGTTTCTTATCTGTTTATGAAAATTTGAGAATTTTTATTAGGAATTGGAATTAGTATTGTATAATTGAGTTTTGCTTGAGGGGGCATTGAATATTTTAAGCATGTCTAGAAGGATTACTTAGTAATTTATTGATTTTTGTGAATTAGTCTAGAAGGAAGGTGCACTATTCTAATATTGTAATAATTCTTTAATTTTAAGATTATTATTAGCAAAATTTTTTCGCGTAACAGGACTTGTAAACCTTTCAAGCCATCATCAACACCCGATTAAAGCTAAAAATTTAGAAGTCTAAACCTCCACGCATTAAATGATTTCTCAAAGGAATCCTGAGAAAATGAAAACAAAAACTCTTCAAATCTTAACAATATTTTATCAAAAAGAAGAGCCTAAACTTGATAACAATCCCTTTATAGTCAATCCCGTAAAATACTCTAAAACAACCCAAAATTTTAAAACTATTGAAATAATTGAAAATTATCATTAAAAAACAATCTCAAACTCAAAGCGCCCCAGAGTTCAAAAATCTCAAATTCCTACAGAAATCCTTGTGAAACGGTTAAAAAATCCAGATATTTCTTCAAGATTTTTGAAACAATTAATCCTAAAGGAATTCGTTTATTTAAAACCATATTTTTCCATTCAAATATAATAAAAATCATGGGCTGTAGCGAATCACGATCAGCAGAAAAGCAAGAAAATCCAACTTTTGAAAGCCCTGAAGACCAGATCCTTGTATCTAAAGAGGTCCAGTACCTGATATACGACTGTATCTTCAACGACGATACCCATCGTCTCTCAGAAGGATTCAAAAACGGGCTGCCAGTCGATATAAAACTTGACAACTTCGCAAATCGGACTATTTTACACATCGCCTGCGAACAAGGAAGCGAAAAAATCACTGAAATGATGATAAAAAAAGGCTGCCAAGTTGATGTGGAAGATGATTATGGAATCACTCCACTTTTTTTAGCTACAATCAAGAACCAGTCAAGATGTGCTGAAATCTTGCAGGAAGCTGGAGCTAAGTCTCCAGTCGTAAGTCAGAATTTTTCACAAGCCAAAGAAATTAAAGGTAACAAAAAGTTGAGAGCGGCTTAATGAAGAAAATTCTAAAATAATTTAACTGGTTTAAATCTAAATTATTTGTTTTCTTAGAACTTTTAACTGGTTTGAAAGAAAGATCTTGTTAATGTTAATCTAAAACTTTTTTTTCTATCATTTAACGAAAAGACTGCTGATTCAATCAAGTGATGATCAATCTCTTAGAATTTCTTCAGTCGATAAAAACCTGAAAAATCAAAAATTTCAAAAACGGCTCTTTCTTCCGCTATTCAAAAATAGAGAAAATGATTCAAAAATCCCTGACTTTCAATTAAACTTCTCCTTCTTTCATTCAAAACTTGAAAAATGTCTCTTCTGGACGAAATAGTGAACTACCTCAAAGACCAGCACCTCGACGCGATAGCCAAGTCAATCCAATCCGAAACCAAATCCCTTCAAAACCCGATAAACAGCAAGACCCGTCTAGTCTCAGAAATAGTAAAAGTCCCTCTCCCGGTTCAATCGCAGACAACGATGACAAATTTCTTGAAAAAACTTACACGAAAGCCAGTTCCAAACGTTCCAGCTTCATTACAGTCCTTAAAAGTCTACAAAAACTACGAAAAACGCAGCAAAAAACCTTTAAAATCAAAGCCAGGGACTTCAAGTCCAATAAAAAAACCAAAAGAAAATCAACCTTTATTCCAAGACATAAAAAACATCTCAGACATTTCAATTGACTACAGACAAGAACCTTCTTCAATCATCCAGCCTTCCAACATTTCCTTCGGCGTCCTTTCAGATGAACCCGACTTTCTCGACGAGTTCGAAAACGACGACGATCCGGGTTTTCAGCTTTACGAGTGCGACTTGGACGACCTTCATCAAAGATCAAAAGAACTGGGGCTTAAACACGGCTTTCCAGAAAGAATGAATTTTAAGTCAAAGTCAGAAACCCGGCCTTTTTTTGAGAGACTTGAGGAAAAAATAGAGCCGAATATAAAGTTTCCTAAGAATAACAACAAGATGTATCCTATTGTTTCTGATAATGCGACTTATGATTGTTATGACTTGAAAGTTATTTATGATAGGGAAAAAACTGGCTTTGAAGAATCGAAGGAGTTTCAGATTGTGATTAATAGTGTCATTGCTGCGAGGTATCAAGTCGTTGAGTTTTTAGGCTCTGCAGCTTTCAGCAAAGCGATTCAATGTCTGGACCTGGTCACTAATCAGATGGTCTGTTTGAAGATAATAGAAAATAACAAGGACTATGTCGATCAAAGCATCGACGAGATCAAGTTGTTACTCTACGTCGACTGTAATGCAGACGTCAACAAGAAGAACTTATTAAAAATGTTTGACTACTTCTACCACAAAGAACATCTTTTCATCGTCACTGAGCTGCTCAAGGACAATCTTTACGAGTACTCCAAGTACACCCGGGAACATGAAGAAAAACCTTACTTCACCGTTGGTCGTCTTCAGAAAATCGCTTATCAAGTCCTCATCGGCCTTGAGTACCTCGCTAGTCTCAAGTTGATTCATTGCGACTTGAAACCTGAAAACATTTTAATCAAAAGCTTTTCAAACTGCGAAGTAAAAATCATTGACTTGGGAAGCACCTGCTTCATCACTGATCATTTAGGCTCTTATGTTCAAAGTCGAAGTTATCGAGCCCCTGAAGTGATTATTGGATGTGCTTATGACTATCGAGTCGATATCTGGTCATTAGGGTGCATCATGGCTGAACTATTTACTGGAAGTGTTTTGTTTCAGAATGACTCAGTTCAAGGACTTCTTGCGAGAGTCATTGCGATTTGTGGACCGATTCCTGAGGAAGTTTTGAAAAATGGAAGACATACCAGCAAGTTTTTCACGAAGGAAAAACTTATTTTTCAAGAGATTTCTGAAGAGCAGGATAGTCAACATTTGACGGAGGAAATGCTGGAAATTATTAAGAATCAGAAGAAAAAAGTTAATATTTTAGTACCGAAAAGAAGCTCGTTGAAAGCTAGACTTCATTGTGATGATCCTATGTTTTTGGATTTTGTTAGGACTTTATTGGATGTTGATAAGGATAGAAGACCTAATGCTAGTGAGGCTTTGAGACATCCTTTTATTACGGAATGCAAGTATCAGGATGGACTTTAGGTAATTAAAGTTGTGTTTTTGAAATGGTGGGGTTGGCTTATAATCTTATCCCTAAAACCCCAAAAATGTCCAAAGATCACCTCTAAATAATAAATGGATTCCTTAGAGCTAACTCACCAGATTATCCAGTCCATGGACATAGGAAAAATATTCAAGGACAATCACAGTGATATAAACTCTATGAGCTTTTCAGATGATAGCAACTACCTGATAACTGCTTCAGATGATGATTCAGTGAACATCTATAACATAATGCGTGGGACAAGAGAAAAACTTCTTCTAAACAAAGACTTCGGTGTGGAAAACATCAAATTTACCCACCATCCAAATGCCTTTTTGTGCTCCACGAAGAAAGGTCCAGAGCACCTAATTAAATATTGGAGCTCTTATGATAATAGAATTATTCATAATTTTAAAGGGCATACCGATGACATCACAGCTCTTGACATGAGTCCCAAGAACGACTTGTTCATTTCAACAGCAAAGGACAAACAAATGATTCTTTGGGACCTTCGACAAAAAAAAGGTCTCGCACGTTTGGAGTACAGAGAAAGTTCAGGTGGAGGAATGTGCGCTTTTGACCCTTGTGGAATGATTTTTGCTTTGGTTTACCCTGTAGTCATGCAAAACATCACAAAAAACTACGTGAAACTTGTAGACTGTCAACAGTACAGTGAAGGCGCTTTTGCCACTTGGGAACTAGAGTGTCCGGAGATAAAAGGAATTCAGTTCAGTGATGACGGGAAGTATCTTTTGCTTTATACTGTTGAAAGCTCGATTTTGGTATTGGACGCTTTGGAAGGCACGAAAAAACTAGTGATAAGAGATTTTCAGAATGAGAACGGAAAAGTAATGGCGTGTTTCAGTCCTGATAGCAAATATATCGTCACTGGATGTGAAAGAAATAACGGAATCGTCGTGTTTGACGTCAACAGTGGGCAGAAGGTCCATGAGTTAAAAGGACACCCGAAGACTCCGACTTGTCTTGCATGGAGTCGAGAACATGTGTTGCTGGCTTCGGCCTGTCAGAATTTACTTCTATGGGTCCCTGACTTTAGCAAGATAAGGAATTAGATAAGATACTTCATTATAACATGAACAACCCAAGGTGCATCTACAGTGAAAGCTCGACTCGAGCTTACCAGATATGGCCAGGCAACAACAAGTTCTTTTGTAAGGGCAAGTTGATTGTAGGACCGGATTTCAAGAAAGCGATTCTGTCCTTTTGTTTGATTTTTTTACCTGAGGTTCTTTTTCTGTGCACGACTGGCAGATTTTTTATAAGCAATCCGATGGTGTTAGTCACGAGTTTTCTCTTATGCTTGATAAGTCTTTTTTTTCACTTCCAGGTCGCTACTAGGGACCCGGGGTATCTTCCGAAGCAGGTCCCTCCTTTTGCGAAAGGGCCTTTTAATGGACCGATTTTGACCAAGGCACTTTTGATGGAGTCTACGAAGGGCTGTGCTATAGACAGGCCTTATATAGAAGTGCCTGTGAATGGAAACTTGGTTAAAATGAAGTACTGTCTCACTTGTAACTCGTAAACAGGCATCCTTTTAAGACCCCCTCGAAGTTCTCATTGCTCTGACTGTGGACTTTGTGTTGAAAAATTCGATCATCACTGTCCTTGGGTTGGGAATTGCATCGGGAAAAAGAACTATAAAGTTTACCTTGCTTTTCTTTATAGTACTGCAGGATTGATTGTGTTTAATTTAGTATTTGCTGCTCTTGAAATAAACTATACTGTCAATGCGATTAGAAGTAAGGAAAAGAATGGAGATAAGGCGTTTTTTAAGGTTTTAGAGCATTCTGGAGGAACTGTTTTGTTTTTGGTTTATACTGGAGTGGTATTTTATAGATAGATCATGTGGTTTGTGTTATTTTTAACGAATTTTCACTCTTATTTGATTAGTACTAACCAGACTACGCATGAGTACTTGAAGAAGATTTGGAGGAATAAGACAGGAAATCCTTATTCTTATAGAAATATTTTGAAAAATATTGTAAGACTTGTTTTCAAGAACCCGTTTCCTGAACATTTCGATAAACAGCTTCCTGTTAATTTAAATTTTGAAACTTATACTATTACACCTTCTAGACTTGGATTCATACGCAATTGTCAACAGATCAAAAATGAAGCTGAACCTATCAAAACTAATGGACTTAATTCGAGGAATGGAGAAAAAGTTGAGGATTCTATTGATGAGGATAAACATATCATCATTGGACAGAAGTTTGGAAAAGGAAATGAAAAAGTTGTTAATAGTCCTGAAAATTATCAGAATTTAAAACGTGAAGAGTCTTTCAGTGATGATGAGAAAAAAATTATTTTTCATTAAAAGTTGGATTATGTAGTATATTTAAAGACTATCTAAGAAGATAATCAAAATCAATCCATAAATCCAGAACTTTCAAATCCAATTAATCTTCTAATCCTTCATAAGAAAAATATGTACAAAACCCGTCATTCCTACCTTCTTGAAGATTCCTTTCCCCAGCCCCACCCCCTCCCAAGCAAGCCCTACTCACTTGACTCTGACATGCTATTCGGTTGGCGTCCAAAGCACCTAAAATCTCCTCTTCCTCTAACATTCGACGACTGGACGAAAAGCCTGGGCCAAAGGCGTTTTCCAGTAGTCTTCAAAGGTTACCGAGCGCATGACAGTTTCAATTTACCTCAAGACCTTCAACACTCTTTCCCTGAATCTTTTCCATTTGACAATTCAGACAAAAGCCTAACAGCTTATAACTTTTTAAATAAGAATAAATCAAACAAGCAATATGGAATGACGCGGCTTTCAGAAGATTCTTTAATTTTCGACTCTTTTTTTGAATCAGGGAATTTGGACCGTGTGGAAAGAATTAGTCAAAACGAATACGACTTGTTTATTCGGCCAGATTCAAACACTGCAGGCCACATGCATTGGTTTTACTTTTCAGTCACTGGGTTTAAATCACAGGAAAAAGTTAAGTTCAACATTGTTAACTTTACAAGAAGTTCTCCTTTATTTCGTGCTGGAATGAAACCGAAAATTTTCAGCTTGTTTCGGTCTTTACATGATTCAAGATATGACTGGGAAGATGTGGTAGAAGGTGTTAACTTTGGGTATAGCAAGTTGAATAAATTTATTGATAATGAGAAAGAATTGTTTATGCTTAGCTTTGAAATTATTCCTGATGATTTAAGTGAAAAATTATGGCTGGCAACGACGGTTCCTTATACTTATACACGACTTTGGAAGGTGCTGAATAGTCTTCAAAGTGACCAAGAGTCTTATGAAAGTTCTTCTGTTATTGTTGGGTCTCTCGGGAAGTCTCTTAGTTTACTTGATATTCCAATAGTAACTATCACGAACCCTCAAAGTATTTTTAATAAGCAAGTCGTGGTAGTGACCGCTCGCGTTCATCCTTCAGAAACTATCGGAAGTTGGGTAATGGAAGGCTTTTTAAGGTTTATTTCAAGTAAAACTCCTGAAAGTTCCAGACTTCGCGATTTGTTCGACTTTCGAATTATCCCCATGTGTAACCCGGATGGGGTACTTATCGGGAATTCAAGAACGAATTTGAATGGAAATGACTTAAATCGCTGTTACCTTCGCCCGAATGACTCACAAATAGAGGCAAGTCTTATAAAGCGCTTTGTGGAAAATCTTAGTCAACAGGTTTTTGTCTTTCTTGACCTTCATGCGCACTTCTGCAAAAAAGGGTCGTTTCTTTATGGGCCTTGCTACCCTTTGCATGACCCGAACTACTTTCAAACGAAAATAATGGCGAAGCTTCTTAGTGAAAGAACTCAAATCTTCAGGTATCACTCTTCTCGATTTGTTTTTGAGAAAGGAAAAAATAGCACTGCTCGAATGGTCATGTGGAAAGAATTGGGAATTGTTAACACCTTCACTTTGGAAACTTCTTATTTTGGGTATTTAAATGAACAAAGAGAAACTGTTGCGTTTACTGTTCAGGATCTTTATCAACTTGCGGAGCATCTGGTTTTTGCTGTTCATGACTTTTTTTTCATACAGAATCAGGAAAAAATTTTTAGAGTTGAAAAAAGTGAAAAAGGAAAAAACGAGGGGAGAGGAAAAAATGAAGGAAAAGGAAAAAATGAAGGAAAAGGAAAAAATGAAGGAAAAGGAAAAAATGAAGGAAAAGGAAAAAATGAAGGAAAAGGAAAAAATGAAGGAAAAGGAAAAAATGAAGGAAAAGGAAAAAATGAAGGAAAAGGAAAAAATGAGGAAAAAGGAAAAAATGAGGAAAAAGGAAAAAAGGAGGAAAAAGGAAAAAACGAGGAAAAAGGAAAAAACGAGGAAAAAGGACAAAAAGAGAAAAAAACAAAAAATTTAAAAATTTGTTCTGAAAAAATGAAAAGTGAGGAAATCAAAGATTTCAGGGTCCCCGGGGAAAAGTTTCAACCGCTCGTCACTTGTCATGAAAGGTTTCAGCAGAGAAGCCTCAATGAGATTGTTGAAATGATCAGAGCTGAGAAATTCGATGATGGAAGCAGTGACTCATCTCACTCTGACAGTCAGTCTGAAGGTGAAAAAGAACTGGAACTGCCAAAAATAACTTCTGAAAGGAAAAGTGAACTTAGCATTCCCTTTGATGATTCAAAAAAAGGACCTCAAAGCACTCAGGGAAGGAAAATGAAACTTCAGGAAAAATTTGCAAGAAGAGTTGAAAGAATCAAGGGCAGGATGAAAAAAGATCGAAAAGTGACAAGAGGGAGTAGTTTAGGTAGATCGAAGGAAATTATTGAAAATTCTAAACTTCCTGCTATTGTTTCTTCCGCTAATGCCAATCGGGTTAACGGTGATAAAATATTAGATTAGTTTATGTTGAATTCGGTGATGGAAGAAATTTGACTACTTTAAGGAAGAGTTACTGAGAAGGTTAAAGAGAAGGTGGCAGGTTATATAAAAACTAATCTTTCACCAGGTATTCTGAAAGATTGACTAAATATCATTTGCTTGAAATCACCTGATATAATAAAACTATATTCCTTTTAAAATCTGTGAATCGTATATTTTATTATTTCAGGTTGTTTAAGAAAAATTACTACTTTCAAGAGAGACTTTTGATCACCTCTAAGAAGAATTCTTTCAAACTTTAAACCTAATCCAAAATTAATCAAGCTACAAACAATAGATTTTTCAAAAATTTTCAACGAATAAAACATTAATTCATCAAATCAACACTAAAGACTTACTCACTTAAAATCAAAGCTAGAGCTGTATAGCTTATAGTTTAATATAAGCCATATATTTTTAATGAATAGGCAGAAGATCTCTTCAAATATCTCGAATAGCAAGCACCACCTTAGCCAGCTTCCAGGAATCCTAAAAAAACCTCCGAGAAGAACAAATTCTGAAAAGTTTCTATCTCCGATCTACCTCAAGTCTCAGAAGCCTTTGAAAAGCAAACTCAAACTTTCAGTCAACATCAAAACGACAAGAGAAAAACTGAGGAACTTACTTCAAAACACTTGCACTAGGAACGAACTGCATCCTATCACATCAAAATCGTTATTTCCTAAACTTTCTCCAATTATCTCTTGTCAATCGTTGAAAGCTACTGTTTTAAATGATTCTCGCATCAGTCAAAACACAACCATTGAGAAAATTTGCACATCATTAATCTTTAAGTGATATTCTTTAATATTTGAATTGTTTTGGTTATTTTTATTTGATTTAAATGATTTTGGAAGTGGTTTTTGAATAGTCACAAGGCGAAGTTAAGGAGATAGAACTGGCTTAGTATTTAGAACTTAGTTTAATGTGTTAGTGAGTTTCAATATTAATCGAAGTATTGAATATATTTATTGATGAGGACCTTTAAAACCCATAAACCAAAACTCAACCTCTCCAACAATCAATCATTAAACCTCATTAAATTAAACCTAAATCAAGCTCACATTCCATGCTAATAAAAATCATGAAGAGAAAGCCAATAGATAAAATCATAACATCCGGTTTACCCCAAGTAAACAGTTCCCTGGGTAGTTCTCCAAGATCAGGTCTACAAGAAGAGCGAAGAGAGCAGCTAGCAAAAGAATTTTCTCAAATAGACGCAGACCACAACAACTATTTATCCTTCGAGGAAATCTACAACTTTCTCTCCGACCGTCAAAAAGAGCCATTCGACGAGACCCTCTGCCGAGATCTCTTCAACAGCATGGACAAAAACAAGGACAACCAGATTTCGTTAGAAGAGTTCGTCGACGCTTACACTGAGACCGAGGACTTGATAATCAAACGAATAAGAACCGTGAAATCCGAAATAAAGAAGAAAAAAGACGAACTTGCAAAAAATCAAGAAAAACTCCGAAAAGCTCAAATCAATGAAACGACGAATGAATTCGGAATCATGAACGGAAGTGAACTTAGAGTCGAAGTCAAAAGTGCTCAACACCTTGCACCGGCAAATGCGAAGGGCACGGCGGACCCTTTCGTTGTTCTTCAGTTTAAAGATAAGAAGTTCTTGACCAATACCATCCCAGCGAGTCTTAACCCGAGTTGGAACGAGTCTTTTATGTTTAAAGTCACTGAAAGAACAGGCGATTTGCTACTTTTCATCAAAAATAAAAGCTTTTTCGGTGAAAAGCTGATTGGAAAGGTGTCTATTCCCCTTGCTACTTTAAAAGACCAGTTGAAAATTGAGCAGTTCTTTCAACTTAATGACGAAAACGACAAAAAAACGACAGGAAAAATTTTACTTGAGCTTCAATGGATCTGGAGTAATGTCAGATATCTTTCTGACATCTGTAAACAACTTGAAAAGTTAATTGATGAGGAACAAGATAGACTTTCAATGATCAAAGAAAAACTTGATAACCTCCGAAGGCCCTTCGGCCATTTGACTGAGTTAAACACGAGAGCCGACATGATTGCCACCCCCGGGTCAAGGACAGAGTCCCACGAAGAGAACTTCGCCCATCGATTCAGCGAGACGATGAGTTTGAAAATATCAATAGTCGTTGAAAACGAGGACTATTTGTACTACTCGATATTGACTTACATGCTGCTTAGCGTTGTCATCAACTTTGCAAGACCTGATTTTTTGAATGTAAAGTCCATTTAGGTCATTCTCAGCATTTATGGATTCTTTCATTGGATCAGGTTCGAATTGAACGAACTTAAAATTTTTGCTTTTTTGATGCTTGCTAGTCAGATCTTTGACTTCGCTTGGATTTACTTGTATGCTGCAGATTGGGCAGCTACTGGAGGGACTTATGAAATGACGGTATGGGCGAGTTGCATTCTTATTTTCCTCAAAATGCCACTTTCTTTAGTGTTTTGGATGAAAAGTAGAGTTTTTAATTGATAGGTTTTTGTTAAAGTTTTTAGAAAATTATAAAATACTGCAAAAACCACAGCAGGTTGGGTTTAACTTCGGCGTGTTGCTGCAGGTGATGTGAACGTGAATAGGCATTGGGTGTGAGCGGTCTGGAAGAGGGTAGGAATTCAGGGATTTTCCATCTTCTAATTCTTTTCCCATAGAAAAAAATCTCAGGTATTCTATCGAGTTTTTGTCGTATTGACTTGGAAGAGCTGTTTGCAAAAGGGTTTCTTTTATCTTGTATATCTAAATAAAAGGTACTTTTTCAGTTCCTTTATACTGGCGCTTCAGTCGGTTGTCTGTGTTCGGGAAGATGAAGGTTATTGAGATCATTTTCTTATATATTCTTAAAGTTTAAATTCTCTAGGGTGTAAGAAAGGTTTCAAGTTGGGTTTTGATGATGGAACATTCTGATTTTAATCTTAGTTGCTCTTGGGTTACTCTTTCGAGAAGTTTTTCGGCCAGGATCTCACTTTGGGTTGGATTTGGAAGGGATTGGGGAGAGTTTAAAGAGCTTTTCAGGCAGGAGGAGTACATTGAGCTGTTTAAAGATGGACCTTGGGATATCATCAGGTGTTTTTCGAAATCGTAGCTACAGTTAAACATTTTGAATTAAATAATGAGAGGCGGTTTAAGGATTTTTTTGAGGAGGTTATTTGGATTTTGTGAATTTATCATATTTGGGGTTTTGTGGGTTTGGGATTTAGAATGTTTTAGCTTTTTCTTTTTATTGATTAGGAGAAATTTTCATGATCTATTGTTTGAGAAATTTTTCTTTTTATTATTAGGAAAAATTTTCATGATATAATGGCAGAAATTATTATTTGTGATTTGGAGATATTTTGATGATCATTTAGCTTATTTTAATTTACTGATTATGAGAAATTTTCATGATAAATTGTCTAAGAACTTTATTCTTTGACTTATTATGAAAAATTTTCATGATCTTTTGTCTAAGAACTTTTTTCATACTGATTAGGAAAAATTTTCATGATATAATGGCTAATAAATTTATTATTTGTGATTTGGAGATATTTTGATGATTATTTATCTAAATTTTAATTTTTACTAATTATTAGAAATTTTCACGATCTATTATCTAAAAACCTTATTTTCATAATTTATTTAATCTATGCTCTGTATCGTCTCTCATATTTTTTTGCTTCTTTTTTAAGTTCTGATAAATTAGACTCAGCATATTTCTTATAATTAATCAAAGACTCACATTCAGTAAGAGAAGACTGTCTGACATCACTTATATACCTCATCTTGCTCATCTCTGCTAAAAAGTTACTCATACTTTGCATATCAGCAAAGATCTTATCATCCAAGATTTCTTCAAGATGAATATCAAGCATATCAATAAAAATAGGACTATCAATAGCATCTAAAATGCACATAATCATCAAAACCTCATAATGCAACTTTTTCTTCAAACTCAGCAACAACTTCAGCCTAATAACCGAAAACCTCGAAAGCACTTTCCAAAGTTCTTGTTTAAATCCTTTCTTCTCAAAAAATTTCTTCACAATTTCAATTCTTTCCTTCAAGCCAGAACTTTCCCAATTATCAAAAAAACCTTCAGGGTACTCTTCAATAAGCCAGATATCAACTCTGCCATCAAGACTAAGACAACCTTTCCACATTTCAAGTTTTTCCTGAGAAGTCATTTGAGTCCACAGTTCTTTTTGCAATTCTGAATACTCAGAATTTATCTCAAGTCCATAAACTTTAAAAATTCCTTCTTGTTTAAAAAGACTTTCATTTCTGAACTGCAAAGAAAGGCCATTCCAGATTTGAACTTTTTCACTTGTTGGAGTATTTTCCCAGATATGCTGGTTGATATAAGGCAGAAGAATCGGGTCAGTGAATTTTATGTTAAAGTCTTGTTCTGAGGAATTTGTTCTGAGTTGGATTTTGTTTATTTTTAGACGAGATTCTAAAGCTGTGAAAAAATTTCCACTGTCGAAAAAGGTGTTTAAAACTGGTTCTTCATTGAAAATCTCCTCGTCTCCGATGGTGGCAACGATTCTATCAATAGAGTTTCGAATACAACTGTCAGAGGTTTCTTCTGTTTGATTGAGGATTATCACTTTTTTGCCTTCCCATCGTGCTTTTAAGGTAAAGATGATTTTCTGAAAGGTTGACATTTTAGAGACATGAGGATTGGTTTCGTAACTTCCTGAGATAATAGCAGTGAACATGGTAGTCAAGAAGAAAATAATGATGATGATGTACAAGATGATGAAAAGTAACCCTAAAGCGCTGTCAGCACTTTTGAAGCTTTCTTGATCAAACAAGCCAAATTGCATGAAATAACTGGAAAATAAAGATTTTGAAACAGATGAAAAGCCTTCGATGTTGTGACCTAACAGGATGTGCCCTGAAATGACGAAACCAAGAAGAATTATATAAAACATGACTGTAAAAAACATGAAGTCCAGTCTTGCATTAATCATCACTCTGATCAAATAGGAGATTTTCTCAGATACTTGAAGGTAAATCGGAAGCTGAAACAGTAAGATCATCGCATTGATCGCAATCATTTTTCTGATATACTCGATGTAATCTGCTACGAATGAAACATCACTAATGTTGTTTATCTCGAATTTATAGAGGTTTATGTAGAGCAGGCTTATTAATGTCACAAATGTTAGAATGATTGACGCTGCTTCGATACTGTTGAACGGGACTAGAAAAAAGTAAGAAAAAAACGTTTTTAAAAGCTGAAAGAAGTGATTTTTCAAGTTTTTTAAAAATTTTTTAACTAGTGAAATAGAATAAGCTGTTGTCACCGAATTTAAATCAGTTCGATTTGGCTGGCATATCTTATCAATAATTTTATCAAGTTCCAAATGTTTTCTCAATGACTTCAACCTGGCAGCATTAATCTCTTTCCACAAATCAACCAAGTCAATTAAATTTGCAATGAAAAAGTAGCAACAAATCACCATACTGATAACAATCAAAGCAGTTATCGAGTTTTCTTTATCTGAATGAAAAAAAGGACTAATCGAAACAGATTTAAATCTACTTTCAATGACTTCATTTTTTCCGATATCAAAAAACAATAAATTATAAGACAAAGAATTCAAATTAGCATTTGTCGTCACCCATTCAATCGCACAGAACTTTCCGTTTAACAATATGTTATCTACTCGCATAAAACTGAAAATTTCTTGAGTTCTTGGCATGTCAATAAAATAACCTATCAGCCCTCCCTTGCCCTTATAACTGTCGATATCTCCTGGAGGTTCTTGAAGGTAAAGGTATTTTGTTACTCCTCCTCGAAAATTACTGAAATTAGTCGATCCTGTGATTAACTGTGGTAAAGTCTTCCGTGAAAATGAGCTGGGATTTGATTCAACTTTGTAGAACTGGATTGTTATTCTTATTGAATTGTTGAACTCGATGTAGTTTTGCCAGTTGTAAGATTCTGATAGTAGTCCTAAGATGATAGTTTCAGAGATATCGTAAATATCATCAACACTGTCGATCTGTTCAAGAGACTTTTCAGAATTCCAGTCATTTATAGTTTTTTCTATGAAGTCCTGGTTAACCTTGCAGAGTTCATACGACTCTCGAAGTCTTAAAATAGGAATCGTTGTGACCAAGAAAAAAACAATTAAAAAAATATAACACAAAAGTCCTCTTAACAGTCGAAAATTGTACTCAACGTCGAATTCTCTTAAAAAGTAAACTTTTTGACTTGTTTTTTCCTTTGTGAGAATTTCAGTTATTTTCTTTTTGAACTGTTCAACGTACACGTCTTGATTCACCAAGTTTGAACTGTAAAGAAAACTTTTTAATGAACTTAAGTTAAATTTTATCTTTTGAATAAAATTTATGCTCATTTGGCCTTTTATGAAATTTTCAATGTTTTGAAGCTTGTCTTGGTTTTCGTTGAAATTTAGACTTGAAGTCATTTCAGAGAGTCTTTGGTATTCTTTGGCTTCTTTGTAGAGAAGGGGACGATTGTTGAAGCTGATGAAACTGATTAAAATCTTTAGAAGGCCTTTTGTTTTAGTTTTTAACATCTCTGTTTTGGCAGATATTAATAGTCGGTCTTTTGTTTTAATTGAATAGAAGGTGCTGATTATCACTGCGTAGAATAAGTTGATTAGTACAAAGTAAAAAATTGCGATGAAGAGAATAGAAACTATGGTTATCACATCACATGAAGAACTCGTACAGTAAGTGAAATTCACGTTTCCTGTCATGCTGCTGAAGAAACTTAGAGACGAAGAGGTCAATGAATTAAGTGACTCTTCTTCAGTCCCATAAGCAACATGTCCAGTAACAACAAACCCACAAAACAAAATCGCACTAATAAAGCAAATATTAACCAAATCATTCTTCGACAATCTAATAGTTTCAAAAAGCACTCCAAATGAAGGAAACTGTATTTTTAAAAAAGCCACAAGTCTAATAAGACTAAACAAGCACGTAAGTGATGCAAGTCTAATCAAAACTCGATATTCTCTCGAGTACTCCAACAACCTATCAAACTCATTTTCACTGAAAGCCATATCAAACTTTCCAATATTCACCAAGTTGAGCTTAACGAACAAGACAATACATCCAAAAAGACAGATGATGACGATAACTTCAAGATAATCATAAAGATTGAGAGAAAGGTCGAATTTTGAGATAAATCTCTTGCATATCAAGCGATACCTGTTCAAAAACTTAAGAAGTGCAACAATAAATGAAAAGAGAACCAAAGAAAAAATCGTGATAATTGATGTGAACTCTTCAGATGAATTCGAAAATAACTCTGGACTGATTCCATGAGAATATCCTTCAATTTCGAATTTTCCTGAACTTTTTCTTCTGATTGTTTTATGATAAAACACTGTGGTCCAGGTATTTCGACAATGAGCTACTATTTCCACTGATAGCGAAATGAAACATTTTGAATTTACCCAAAATGACTTCATTTCTCTCCATTTCATCAGAGATTCTTCTAAAGTCATATTCGGAAAATACTCGCTGTAACCATCAGTTGGGCCGTTGGAGTAAAACCAAAGTCCAAGTCTCGACGTTCTTTCATATCTTTCGCTTTGGTAGTCATAAGGCTCTGTGATGAACTCAGAGATTTCAAAGTTTTTGTAAGGGTTTTTTATAAGGTTCGCACTTTTTAGAGTGAGTTTCAAACCTGCCAAAGAAAGATAAGGATGAAAAACTGACTCGGAAAAAAAGTTTAATAAAACCTTTTCTCGAATGTACAAGTCCAGGTCGTCTAAACCTTTCACTTCTAAGGAAATGCTGGTTGTGTCGAATAACAATGAAAGCTTTTCAGATATTTTAAAGATCTCGGGCACCCGGCTTAACTCTAGGAAAAAGAGAATCAAGATAACTGCGAAGAATACTGGAGTCGCTATTCCTGATTTTTCGATGTCTTTCTGTTCTAAAGATTTTTGGAAATTTGAGGAGGCTTCAGCGATTTCTGCTTGGATTTCTTGAATATCTTCGTCTGTGAGGCCTGGGTTTCGAATTGAATCGATCGTCATTTGGTCTTGGGTAGGCTCGTCGATAACTGTCACATCAGGTTCGAATCTTCCATTATTTTTCATTAATAACCCAATGATAAAATTTTAAATTGCATATCATTTGAATTAATCAACTTTAGCTGTTAACTATTTTATTGATAGGGTTTTGAATAGAAAATTTCTTAAGTTTTATTGATTGAGATATAATTATTGTGAAAAAGTCTTTTATTGACTTGAAATTGATTTTAAGTTTACTTAGTAGTTTTTTATGAAAATATGAAATTTTAGGATAATATTTGATGTCTTGACTTGAAGTTTATGAAAAGTAGTTTCCAATACCATGAATATTGGATGCACAATGCTTTGCTGTTGAAATTCAAAAGTCAAAGAAACGATTGAATTGGTGATAATTTATCATTGAATCAAAAGATTATAAACTATTTAGAATTATCATATAGAAGTTTTAAGTAAACCTAAAAAGTTTAAACAATATTTTGGATTATTATCAAAGAAATTTGAATAGTATTTAAAAAACCTTTGAGTGAACCAAATCTTTTTTTTAAGATTCAAATTAACTTAGTTCCTAAAGTAAAATGAAAGTTTCTAAATTAGAGTTTATTTTCAGTGCTTTATTTTCTTGGTATTTCTGATAAGCTCATTTTTGAATGTAAATTCAATCGAAGATCACTTAATGTAATCTCAAGTAATCTTTATTAGAATAAATCAAAGCAACCTTGAAAATTATTTTCATTATCAAGGACATAAGGAGCGATTACATCCTTAAATTCAAAATTGCAACTTTGGTAAATTTCATAATTTAAGAAAATCTTAACTCTTCCAAAGGTTAAAGTTGAATTTGACACTGATATTATATATTATAGGTAAAAAATACGACGGATTACATATTTGTGATGCCAACTTCATGGCATAAATGATAAGTGAAACAATAAGTTTGAATCAAAATCTTTTCTAACTGTAAAAACAAATTTTGATACCTTTACCAACAACTGAAGTTAAAATCCACATCATTAAGTTTCAAATCAACTAATTGTATGAATTTATTTGCAAATATCTAAACCTTTACTCTTGCCAATATTTTATAAATATTGATATACTTTCTAAATCTCGAAATTCACCAATGTTCAATTACAACTAAACTTTTCAAAACTTCAAGCAAACATAAATAAATTTACTAAACCATTCAACCCAAAAAGCCTTTAAAACCTTTAAAATTTTAAATACTAAAATCATCCAACCCTTCAATCAACCAGTATAAATAACCCCCAAACAAAAAAAGACCCTACTAAAAACCCATCTCAAATCTAAAAACCCTCAAAAAAATCCAATCACTTAAAACCCTCCTCCAAAGCCATCCATTCAAAACCCCAGCTTTAATATTTCCAAATGAAATCCGAAGAAATAGCTCTTTCCACTTTTTCGTCAAAGTCAAGCCTTCCAAGTCTTCCTTCCAACTTCGCAATGACAATAATCGAAAAAGAAATCGAGTTAGAAAAGTGTTGCAGTCCTTCATTGATATCAGAGTTAGTAGAGCTTTACTCTCAAGCAATAGAGTTTTACAATTTCAACAACGACCCGAAATGCTACGACTACCAAGACCGAATGCACAAAATGCTTCTTCGTCCTTCAGTTCTTTCAACTTTATCTCCCGAAAAGCAAGATCGTTCGAAGTCCCCTTTGCCTGACCCGAAAAAAGACTTCGAGAAGAGTAAAAAGTTGATCGCTGCAGAATTAAACAGTAGTTTATCAGTCACTTCACATAAAGCTGAGAGAACCATCATCAGAGCAATAGACCAGAACGAGAATGAAACAAAAGAAGTCGCTGTGAAACTTGCGGATAATTTCAAAATGCAAGATAATGACTTGCTTAATCGACTAGAGTCAAGAAGGAAGCTTAATAGGACTTTTACTGGAGAAGCTCAAGTTGAGACTCAGGAAACTGTGAATAATTTGACCTTTACACAGGAACTGGAACTTGGAGAAAGTGATAAGTCTGCAGGATTTGCAGTTAGTAAAGGAGAAATCAGCAGGAAAATTGAAGATCTTATGGAAATGCATTTCGCTGAAAAGGCAGCGAAAATCGCGGAGATTAATGTCAGGTATGAAAGGGAAATTTTAGAAATGCAGGATGAAGGAGTTATGGCTTTGGTTGTTAATCAGATGAGACAGAATATGAAGGATGAAATTGAAAGTGTTAGTAAAGAATTTGATGAGAGGAGAAGGGCGGAAATTATGAAGTTGAAGCAAGAGTTGCAGGGTTTCGTGTAAAGGAAATAATTAACAGTTAGATGAAGAAATTTTAGGTTTTTTTGAAGATTTTTTGGTATTTTTGAATTTTAGTTAATAATTATCATAATTTTTCAATTTAATAAAAACAAATAATGATTATCTTTAAGTATAAAGGATGATTTTATCATAGTTTAAAAATAAATGGTATGCATCCAAGTAATTACTCACATTATTTTTTAGGTAGTGCCTTAAAAGACTTTCTAGTTCTCTGCTTTGATAAAGTCCTTCTATTAGGAGAGGTATTTCTTTTTTTCTCTTCAATATACTTAGCAGGGTTTTTAATTTTATCAATGGCAAGGTTCATTTCTTTAATTTTTCCCTTAATCAATTCCAAGGTGCTTACAGCGCTATTATAATTAATATCAGCAGATCTTTTCTCATCTTTAAGCCCCTGAATCCTGTTATTGAACTGTGACCTTTTCATTCCAACTTCTTCTCGAAAAGTAGCTTCTACCTATTCCTTACTTTTTTTATCAAGTTTTTGTATATCCTGTGCGACGAGAGCAGTATTATTACTAATTTCTTCTTTCATTTTCTCAAAGTTCATTTTATGTTTATAGTTCTCGACATGAATATTTTCGATTTCAATACTAAGACTTTGACTGATTTCTTTAATCTCTGAAAATTCATTATCAATGACGTTCTTTTTATGATATTCTTCATTTTTCGTTGTTGAGAGTTTATTCTGCAATTTTTCGACTTTTTCAAAATAATCCATTTTTTCCTTTTTTTTTTCTTCAATTTGTTCAAAAATCCTTTCGATATTATTTTCTTTTAAACTCAAAGCTTCTATTTTTTGTTTCAATCTAGGACTTAAAAGTTGTTTATAGTTGAAGTTGTTTTTCATGAGGTTTTCCTTGATTTCTTTCACGTACTTCAAGTTCATGGGGTTCATGGTGAGGTCGATTTTAAGGAGATTAGGTTTGTATCGAGTTATTTCTGATAAAATCCTTCCAGCTTCGTCTTTTAATGAGTTTTCAGCGAAGCTTAGATACTCAATAGTCGAGTTGAACTTAAGTGAATTAACAATATCGACTCCGCCCTTATTCTTAATCTGATTATAAGACAAGTCAATAGAGACCAAGCAAGAGTTTTTTTTAATAAGCTCAGCAATACTATTCGCAGAAACATCAGTAACTCCATTTTTACTCAAATAAATCCTTTTAACTCCATTGTTTTTCGCGAGTCCATCACAGATCTTGATAACATTTTCATCTTTTAAACCACAAGAGCTAATCGAGACATACTGCAACATGGTATTCAAAGTCAAGCACTTTCCAATAGCGATTCCAGAATACTGCGACAAGTTATTACTATCCAAGACCCAATGTGTGACATGCGCGTTATTTTCAAGAGCTTCACAGATTTTCCCAACTCCATAAGAACTAACATCACAAGCAGCCATTTCAATTTTAGTCAAAGGGCACTGTTTATCTAATTTCGAAGCAAGTGCCTTTGCTAAAAATTCACATCCTTTATTTCCAATCCGATTTCCTGAAAGGTTTATTTCTCGAAGACGGGTGGTTAGAAGAGTATCACAGAAATAATCAAAACCTTGAAAAGTGATGCCGTTATTACTGATGTCAAGTAAGACTAATACATGATTATGCGCGATTCCTTGTATCAGGTACTCGAAGCCTTCCTTGCCGATGCCTGTGTCTCCGATGTTCAAGTGGGTTAAAAGGCGATTTACTCGAAGGAACTCGCTGACAGCTTCAGCCCCTTTGCACCCAAGACGGTTCCGGTGAAGACCTTCCAATGAACAGACATTGATGCTCACTAAGGACTGGTTGTCTTTCAAGGTATAGAAAAACTTGCTCAGTCCTTCTGAGTTGATGTCGTTGCTGCTGATGTCCACTGCGATGATCGAACGATTTTTCTTCAAGACACTTGCCAAGTAAATAGTTCCTTGCTCCCCGATGTTGTTTTTGCTGAGGTTTAATCTGCAGAAGTTCAGGTTTTTTTTTAAAATATTCGCCAAAACTTTCATACTTTCAATACCCAAACCGTTTTCGTTTAATCCGATTGTACGGTTCGTGAATGACTTGCTGCAAAAATTGAAAAATCGCTGTTCTTGGTCTTTTATTTGTAAGATGTCTAGGTCTAAGCATTTTGCTTGGTAGATTTTTTTCACTTCTTCTGTTGATAGACCCTCGATTTCTACTTGAGTCATTTGTGGGAATGAACGAGAAGTGCACCAGAAGGAACCTGCTGTTATTGGACGGGGCATCGTTCGGGTTGAGTCGAAGTTCATCAGCGTTTTCATTCGGAGGGAGGATATTGACGAGTCTTTCACCATTAGAAGGCGAGTTGATTTTGAATGTGGCCTGTTTCGGCTCATAAATTCTTTTGCACTCCACGGTTTTCTCATTATGGAAAAATATTAGCTATTTAAAAGATATCTTTTTACTTTTTTTTTACTGTTGTAAGATTTTATTGATTTTAGTTGGGAGATTTGTGTGTTGCTGTTAATTCAAATTATCCTATTCTGATGTTGTTCACTAATCCTCACAACCAAAACCCAATAATTCTCAAATAATTTTCACAAATAACTTAACCTAAATCATAAATTCCCACAACTCTTCCAAGAACCCGACTTACCTCAAAAAAATATCTACAGAACCCCAATTTCTATCTAAAAATCATCTTGTTATTAATTACATCGTGGCTTGGCAACCGCAATAAGTTTAGACCCCATTTTCATTCTCAGTTTGAACGGGGTATCACCTTCATGAACTTCTGCAAGCTGGCCTTTAGGAAGGTAAAGATGAATAACAGAATCTTCCCCAACAGCGAGTTGTTTATAAAGACCAGCAAACAAACTGCTAAAGTCCTGTGAGAGTCCCCACTGAAAGTCAAGTAATCGTTTATTATGTCCAAAAGACTTGACAGAAAAGCAGATAGTGCTGAAAACAGAGGCGGGCGAAACATAAAACTTGCAGCCCCAAACGAGTTCTACAAGAACTTTGCCTTTGAAATACTCAGTGACTTTGCCGTAACCCATCCAGGTGTAGACCCATTTGTCTTCGTCGATCATTAATATTATTAATTTAAAAGAGAACACAAAGCTCACAGGCTGAGTTATTAAAATTCGAGTCTATTGAAATGTCTTTTTTCTTCAGCTTGCTGAACTCGAAACCGAGTGCGTCTTCTTTTAGCTTCGATAGGATACGGTGACGGTAACCTGGCTTGCTTATGCCCATGAATCTCAGGTCGTCTTGGGTTATCTCCCAAGGGGTGTTCATTATTTGAAGGATTTCTTCTAAGTCGCAGTAACCCTGGTCGATAAAATTCTGATAAACTTCCTTCAAATTAAGATTTTCCAGCCAACGCTCCAAGTCAGGCATATCCACAACCCACATACTATTAGCTCCAGAAGTACAGCACTTAAAAGGATTAGAATTTCCCTCAACTTTCTTCTCCTTATTAAAAGTATAATTATCAAGTGCCAACAAGAAGCGTTTTCGAAGTCCAGACTTAAGAATTCCTATTTCCTTAAGAGAAGCTTCAGTAATAGGCATAGCAGAGGACATCTGATAGACCAGCTGCTTTAAGTCATCATATCCTGCAGAAATAAGTGCAGAGTAAAGTTCTTCAAGTTTAGTCTTGCAGAGCCAGTTGTACATTTCTGGGTTTCTTTCAGTACCTCCAAAAGAAATTGCTTTATTTCTATCAACGATGATATCATATCCAGTCCTTTCAGCATCAGGTTCAATTAAGATGCTGGTATTATGACTGTACATTACAGTCTTTACTGTATCGACAGAGACTCTTACAGTTTCTCTGATTTTTTTATGCATATCGTCGAGTTGTCTGATTTTCTGTTCTACGGACTTGTTTTCACTGTATAGAGAAAACTCGGAATTGCTTCTTGAGAGACTTCCGAACTCTATTGAATTCTTTTGGCAGATCTCAGAAGGCTCGGGACTCGGGATGTAAAAGGAGTTGGCACCTAAAAGACACTGAATTTCACTTGTCCTGGCGAGGTCTTTAGGACTTTTTCCGTATTTGTCGAGAATCTCGCAGCTTGCGTCGAATTGAAGCAGTTGGGCTACTATGTTGGTGGCTGACATGTCGACTGCATGGTGAAGTGGGGTTCGACCATAGACCGAGTCCTGAATATTCGGTTTGGCTTTGAACTCAAGAAGCAGTTTCACTGTTTTCAAGTCTCCTTGAATGCATGCCTGATGCAAGGGTGTCTCTCCGTCATTCTGTTGGATGTTCGGGTCGGCTCCAAAAGACAATAAAAGCTTGCATATTGTTCGTTGCTTGTTGGAAATCGCTCTGTGTAAAGCTGTGTCTCCCATCTTGGTTCTGATGTTCGGCTCTGCTTTCGCTGATAACAGGGCTTCAACCACGTTGAATTGACCACAAACCACTGATCGATATAACTCTGTCCATCCTAGTTTGCTGTCGCACTCGTTTATTATTGACGGGTTCTGCTTTAGGCAGGATTCTAATCCGGAGATGTCACCTAATCTACATGCTCGTTGCAGGTCTGTTAAGGAGTGATCCATTTAAATATATTTAATTGAGTTTGGAATCAGTTTATGGGAATTTGTTCCAGGGTAGGATGATTGGATATTTGGTTGAGTTTTTGGAGGATTTGGATTATTTGTATTCATGTTACACTATACTTAATTACTTTCCTTTTTCTGACAAATAAGTCTTGTCACTTCTATCAAAACATGAGGAATTTCCTCCAAGTGTTCAAACCCAACAGTCGCACTAACTTCCGAAAAGTTTTTAACAATAAAAGTCATACAAAACTTTTTCAAATCATGAGCTTCATGCCGATGTCCCAAAATAAGTAAATCACAGCAATTTTCAATATCAACCGAGTGTTTCAAGCAATTCTGACACAGTTTTTTCAAGTACTTAAGCGTATGAGCATCAGCAAGTCCAAGCAGCTCAGCAGCGACAGCAGGACTAAATCCACTAATACTTCCAGTATACAAAAACTCCATCATCTGCAAATAAGCAGAGAAGCTCCAGTCCTTAATTTCAATTCTCGACTTCTGCGACTCAATCATACCTCCAGAAAGCATCGCCTTAAAATAATCACTTTGTTCAACAAGTATAGCCTTATGAGCATGAATATCTCTTCCCTCAACAACAAATATAACATCAGAAAACTTGGAATTATTCACAAGTCTTTTCATATTATTGACTAAGTTCGTAATAGTCTCAGTGGCGATTTCAGAGGCTTCTAACTTAGCGACATCAAGAATAAAAATATCATTGAGCCATTTATTTCCATCGAATCCTCCGAAAATGAAGAGACATTTGTTCATTACAGTGCAAGCAGTGTGTCTTTGTCGCCCTGCAGGCGACCCTTCTACTTCAAGAGGATGTGTCCAGGCCATGCTTTCAGTGTCGAGGATGTACAAATCGTTGGACCTGCCTCGGCCGTCATACCCGCCGAAGAGGTAAATTTTGTGACCTATCAAATTCGCTGTGTGGCCTCGAAGGCCTTTGGGAGGCGAACCGTATATGTCAGGCTCTGTCCAAGTCATTGTTTCTGTGTCTAATATGTGAAGGTCTTTTAAGTGCTTGTTTCCTGAATGACCTCCGAATAAACAGAGCTTTGTCCCGATTACTGTCATTGTATGAGCGTTTCTTGCCATTGGAAGAGGACCTTCTACGTAAGGCTGAGTCCAACTTGAGGACTTTATGTCGAGAACGTCGATGTCGTTGAAACAATGGGAACCGTCGTAACCTCCGAATAAATAAAGCTTTTTACCTACTCGGTTCATTGTGTGACATGCACGGGCTGTTGGAGATTGACCCACTGTCACTGGTTTTACCCAGTTCAAAGTGTGAGTATCTAGCATATAAAGATCGTTCAACCATTGAAGTCCATCATGTCCTCCATGAACATAGATTTTATTGTCTACAACTGCCGTAGTATGATTATTTCTGCAAGCAGGAATACGACCTGTCGTTTCCGGTTCAAACCATTTCATTTCTTCAGTGTCTAAAACATGAAGGTCGTTCAAAGCTCTTTTTCCGTTCCACCCTCCGAACATATATAGTTTACCACCAATGACATCACAGGAATGAGCTGCTCGAGCACCGGGAAGCTCTTGATTGAAGTTGGGATAGCTCCAAGCCATTATTATTCAAATTTTACTCAAGGAATCAATGAGTCTAGTACTTAGATTGTTTTAGGATTATGAAAATCAAAGCTTTCTTCAATTAAACTCATGAAAAATGTTATCAAGTTTTAAAGTTATTTGAATTTCTGATTTCCTGTAAAATGGATTTGAAATATACAAAAGTTCAAAAAAGCCTTTTTTCAACTAAAGTCAAAATTCAGCCAGATTAAAGACTACCAAAATAAGAACATTCAACATTAGATTCTTTCCCGTCATCTCCTTTCCTCCACCTTATCATCCAGGTATCCCAATAACAATTCCAGATTCACAAGTTCTCCAAGCTGACAAAATCCCTAACATTCTAAAAAGGTTCTAGAGTCAAGTAAAAAATATGGTTAAAAATCATACTTACGGGCATATTATAGCTTAGCATTATACATCATCTTCCTTCTTCCCCTGTTTCTTGAATAAACTATTCCATCTGTTCCTCACCGAATTTTCCGTTCTTCCCGGCAGACACCTCGCAATTAAACTCCAGGCATTTCCATGTTCTTTCTGCAAGTTAACCAACATTCTGTCCTCTTCTTCATTCCAATCACTCTTATTCAAGTTAGGGTTCAAATGATTGAACCATCTTTCCCGACAATGCTTTCCCTTCCTCAGCATATTTCCATTAAAAACCTGGTAGTTTATCTTATGAGCGATTTTACTCCAGTTCTTCGCCCCCTGGAGTTTGACGTGACTTGTAAGAATCTCGTCTTCTTCTGCCTGCCAAGCAAGGTCTCTAGCCCCACACTTTTTGTTGGCTGTTACTTTGACAGGCGAAGGCTGGGGAACTACGGCTGGGGCCCGGCAGAGCTGAAAAGATTTGAAAAGGTCCTGCATCTGGAAAAGGAAGAAGCTTTTGAAGAAATGCTCAGTGAATAATTCTGGGACAATGTTGTGGTTCATTTTTATTGGAAAAAGAACCATATAGTTTTAACTAATAAATGGAAGATTAGATAAAGTAGGATAGTTAGAGGAAGTTAAGATGTATGGCTTAGGATTGGCAGGAATCGACTTATTAGTTCTTTTTCGAAAAAACGGTAGCTCATGTCTAGATCTGATAAGAGATTGTGAAGGGATGAAGCGAATGAAGACTTTTTCTTGCAGAGAAGTCTGGAAAACAGGCTTGGGAGGTTTAGAGATATTGAACCTGGTTCAGATGAAACGGTACTTAAACGATTGCATTTTTTTAGGAATGATGATCGTTTTTGTTGAGGTTTCTGAGGTTTTAGGATCTTTTCTTTGAAGATGATTTTTAGGATCTGATTTAATTGGTTGGTTAGAATTTCGCTTGCTTGCTTTAGAGAGAGGGTTGATATCTCATCGAGGAGGTCTTCTGAAATAGCCGCGCAAAACCAGAAAGTGTCAAGACTATAGCAAGTCGAGTTAACTTTTTCAATATTAATTATTTTCGAGCACTGAATTCTAGGGTTCATTCGATATAAATATTTATGCAATTTAAACACCTTCCACTTTGCAGCCAATCCTGAAAGTAAATTGATGATTTTTTCTAAAATGCGAAATTTGATAGTAATATTAGGGTCTTCAATAATAATAAGGTTGAGATCCTTGATAAAACTTGAATCTTGTGAATTCTGACTATAACTATCCACCTGTATCTTCGGATATATAAAAATCAAGTCCTGCAACAAAACCTGTCCAGGTTTAAACTGAAAAAAAACTTTATTAATTTTATACAATTCTCTTTCAAACTTTCCTAAATCAGTTTTAATTGTTTTGTCCAAATAATGTTCAATAAGTTCTTTAAAGTTTTTAAACTCAATAATAAAAGGTTTTTCTTCTAAATCTTCACTATTCGAGATCATTGATAAATTTTTCCCAACTTCAAATGAAACCGGTAGGCCATTAAGAATCCTATCAGACCGAAGTTGTTTCTCTTCTTCAGAGTTACTTTCACCATAGTTATCAGTCATTTACTGCCATACTTCAAAAAATAAACAAATAATTTTATGGTTTCTCAAGGAACTTCCGACGAGGTCTTCACAAGAATAATGCAAGACCCAAGCAATTCAATTTGCATGGACTGCAGTTCTCAAGTAGTGAAATTCGCGTCAGTGAATCACGGAATTTTTCTCTGTGAAAACTGTTCAAAAATCCACCAACTCCTCGGCAGAAGTCTCAGTTTTGTCAAGTCTCTAAAAGACTCTTGGAGCATTCGACAACTAAAACTTTTAACAGTCGGTGGAAATGAAACACTTCGAAAGTTTTTCCATTCTTACAACATGCCAGAAGAAGCAAGTGTCCAATTCAAGTACTGCACCCTTGCTGCAAAGTATTACCGAGAGATGTTGAAAGTCATGGCTGAAGGCGAAACATGTTCAATGCCGACTCCTTCACAAGAAGAAGGTTTGACTCTAACAGTTGACATCTCTATTTTCAAACAAGAAGAAAAAAAACAAGAAGAAGAAAAACCTCCTGTCAGCAATTTTTTCAGTTCAGCAATTTCGAAAACTTACGGACTTGGCAAGAATCTCGTGGGAAAGGTCTTAGAAAACGAGAAAATCCGGGAAATCGAGCAGAAAGCGATTGAAACTGCGCAGAAAGTCAGCTCTGGGATCCTTCATCGAGCTCGAGAAGGCATCGAGCACCTTGGAACTCGTTCAGAGATCCAAACAAAAGGAGTCAACTTGTTAAAAGACGGAGCTCTTCACGCTTACGACTCAATGACTGGAGCGGCTTATTCAACATATCAAACCCTTTCCAACGACGAAAGAACTCGAAGGATCCGAGAAGACTCGATGAGCTTCTTGTTGAACCTCGAGTCTTCTTTGAAAAGCAAGTCACAAGAGAGCGATTAGGAAAAGACTCCATTCTTCAGCAGGTTTTGAATAAGTTAACCAATATGAATATGAAAACTTCATCTAAGCTCAGTTCTGTTAAACGTGTCTATGTAAGTATCAGGGAACAGCCAAAAAGTGAACCAGTCAAATCTCTGCTTCAACCAAAGCCGCCCAGTCAACCTGCAAGGTTTATCCGGAAAAGACAAGACAGATGCCATACCCCGGAGCAGGTGGCTCCGAAAGAAAAGCCTCAGACCAAGTTCATCTATCATCGGTCACTTTCTCCTTATGTCCCTCCAAAAGAAAACACTTACAAAAACTTCTGTGTCCCAAAAGAGTCACCTTCTTTACTCCCTCCTCCTGTTCTTAAAGAAGATGAAGACCTTTGCTTGCCTTATGAATTAGGAAACTCTGAATTGTATGAAACTGCGAAAATGAATCAATTTAACGTTTCGAAAAAAGTCGAGACTTCAGATGAAAGAAGAACTCAAAAAAATGAAGACTTTCAAAAAGTTGAAAAAAATGAAAGGCCTGAAGGAAAAGAAATGAAAAATGTGAAAAATGAAAATATTGAAAAAACAAGAGGCTCTCGAACTGTCTCTGATAATGAAAATAATGATCAAACAGAAAAAATCTTAAAAATCGATGGGAAGAGGTCAAAACGTGCATCAATTAGAAGTCTATGTAAAAACCTTGACTTAAATAAAAAAGTTCTGACAAAAGCTCAACTTTTAGTAGCTCCAGTTGAAAATAGAGGAAGACAGGAAAGTTTTTCTTCTAGTGTTCCTAATGATGAGAATACAACAGTGGCTTCAAGGACCCCATCGCCAAACATCTCTCAAAGAAACAATCGTTGTCAAGCTCTTTCAAGAAACTTTAAAATAAAAAGAGAAGGATTCGTGAGTGAAGTCGAAAAGCAAACTCGAGGTAAAAGTGCAGAAAAAGCATCAGAAAATCATGAACCTTGGATGAATATATTAAAAGACCTGGAAAATGGAATTACTATTCAAGACTTGCCGTCATTTCAAAGCATTCAAAATTCCAGAGTTTCTGTTAAATTGAGACGAGATTGTAAGTAAATATTTAATTTTAATTCATACGCAACTCTTTGTCGTCCATGTGCTTGACTTTTAACATCCGCTGAGCTTTTTTTGAAAGAGTTTTTTTCCATCGTCTTTTGTGGTTCACGATGTACAGCACGTCGTCTTCTTGGTAATCGACTGAAATCAGTTTTCGCTTTCTTTCAGTGTCTATTTCAGACATGTAGTCAGTGATTCCGATGTCCTCGCTACCTTTAAGTTTGACTTTTTCATCGACTTCTTCTTCTTGGCCAGCTTTTTTCTTTTTCTGCGGTTTTGTCTTCATTTATACCCCCCAAGAACAAAATAATTAATCTAAATTCTTATCAATAAGTCAAAAGAATTCATCAAAACCCTTAAAAACCAAAAGAATTTCATCAAAACCCTTAAAAACCAAAAGAATTTCATCAAAACCAATAAAAAACTAATTATTTCTTTTTCATAGCGCCTTTTTTGCTTTCTTTCATGGGAGTCATAGACCTTTTTTTCCCTGCATCTTTCGGAGCAGGAGGAGGAATATCTGAACTTTTTTTGCCATTTGTAAGTGTAAAATAGCCTTTTTTCGCCATTTCCTCCTTCTGCTTATTTGCCCGGTCGTTGGCCTTCGCGACGAGGTTGCTATATTTTTCTTTGACTGATTCATCGCAGTTCTTCCAGTCTGACCTGATCTTTCTGGCGATTTGCTTGAGACTCAGCTGCTTTTCAGACTTGGAGTTTTCCTTGTGGTAGTCCTCTCGCTTGTCAGCGACGAAGAGGGTGTAGGCCAAGGGCGAAGCCTTTGGAACGTATTTTTCAAGTGTCTTGTCCCATTTGCATTCTTTCGAAATTTCGCTGGATGACTTGTTCATTTAAATTATACCGCCATTTGAATTAGGGGATTTGAAATTGAATAATTATCGACAGTGGATTGTTTGAAACAGGGTGTTAATGACTGATGGTTTTGGAAGAGTTTTTGAAAGATTTGAGAGAAGATAAATATTTTGGATATATTGAGATAAATATTAGCAAGGTTAAAATAATAGTTTTATTATCAAACTTGTGTGTTTTTTGAATGCGATTTTTCATCTTCTATTGATTCTAAAGACTTGGGGATTAAATACTCGTAAAAAATCGCATAAGAGAAAATTTGGGCATACATCGCGAATCCAAAGAAAAAAGCAGCGACAATAAAAACGTCTTGATCTGAAATGCCATAAACAGTCCATGCAATAGTATTGAGACAATTGACACAGTTATCAAAAATGTCGATACTTTTACAGCTTTTATTGTTTTTTAAAGCTGTCAAGTCAATTAAGCAGTAAAAGTACAGACGAACAGTGACCAAGCAGCCAAGAGGTATCAAGTAGTCAAGATGCAAGTTCCTGAAGACCAAAACAATACAAACTCCAACAGCTAAATTTCTACAAACCCTTCTAATCTCTCTAAAAACAAATCCATAAGCGATAAGACACGAAGCACTAATAGAAAATCCAACAAGATTAGCAAAAAAAGGCAAAGAATCAAGACTTTGCACTCCATAAGCAAACCAGAAACTCATACAAAAGAAGCTAAACCTAATAACTTCAAAATAATGATAAGAGCTCTTCGGCTGTCCTCTAAGTTTCAGAATTCCTTTCAAAGGATAAGCGCAGCAGACAGAGTTAAGCACAGCAGCTACGAAGTAAATTTGATGGGTGTCCATATTATTCTTATATTATAAGGCTCAGCAGATGTGCTGCCATCTTCGGCTTAGTGGCTTTTGTGTACTGTACGTTAAGTTCTGAACTTACTGCCAAGACAATCCCTTGCTTTACAATGCAAAGAGTCCTTCGACAGCAGTAGCTGAAATAATCTTCCTCGTTAAGTCCGAGGTCTAAGCTCCTGGTCAGTTCTCCATTAAAATCGCAGATTACAGGAAAGGGAATTTTGTACTTCTGGCTGTAACTTTTTATCACGAAGGGGTCGTTTACACTCCATAGGACTACTGGAACTTCGGATTGCTCTGAAATGTATTCAGGGATTTGCTCATTCGTGGAAATTATTGTAAACGCTCCTGGATGACCCAGCATGATGTAAGGTTTTTCTTCGAATAATGTGGGAAGATTTAAGTGTTGAAGAGAGTTGTTGAAGTAAATTGGAAGAGTTAACTCAGGCAGCTTGTCACCTACCATGATGTTCCTGAGAAGGACTTTGAGCATTTATATGGAAGGTTAGTTAAGGTTACTGCTGACTTCTCTGCTCGAACTATCCTGCAATGAACTATCCTGAATTCTCCTTCCGTCTCTCCACTGCCCTTCTCTCACCGAGCCATTAGGAGCAGTATAAGTTCCTTGGCCATGTTGCTTTCCATTGAGCCACATTCCTGAGTACTTCCTTCCATCAGGCCAAGTAAAGACTCCAAATCCTTGTTTCTTATCATCAATATATTCCCCTTCATAGCTTCGCCCATCACTCCAAGTAAAAATTCCTTTTCCATGCATTTTATTGTCTTTCCACTGTCCACTAAATTTCCTTCCATCACTCCAGGTGTAAACTCCGACGCCATGAATATTATTTCCAAGGAATTGTCCATCATACATGCTTCCATCAGCCCATTTGAATAATCCTTTGCCATCTTTTTGTCCATTCGAGTACTGTCCACTATACTTCGCTCCATCAGGCCAGATTTCGACTCCTTCGCCGTGTTGCTTATCATTTTCCCAAGTCCCTTCGTATTTAGCTCCATCTGTGTGAATATAAATTCCCCTGCCGTGGGCTTTGTCGTCTTTCCAGTCGCCTTCGTAAACATCTCCATTCGCATGAATAAGTCTTCCTTTTCCGTTGGCCTTATCGTTTTCCCAGTACCCTTCGTAGTACGACCCGTCGTTCCAGACCTGAACTCCTTTTCCGTGTCGCAATTTTGATGAATTCCACTCTCCAGTGTAAATCGCATCGTTTTCCATCCTCACTGGCCCTAAAGTCTGTAAACCTTCTTGACTGGCTTCACGAAAAATGAACGGGCCGAGTTTTGTTTTTATCATTTTGGTGATCGAGTTTGAATAATCTGGAATCATCGAAACTGGAAGTTCTTGGATTTCGTTACGAACTGGCAGAGAGTTTGAGGAAAGTTTTGAAGGTTTCAACTTTTCAGATGATGGGTTTTGAGCAAAAATTTGTCTGACTTTCTTTCGTTCGATGAAGCCTCGGAAAACAGCTTGCAAGTGAATGATGTCAGATAAATCAAGTCGAATATCAAGGGAAAAATCTTTAGCATCAGTATTGACTTTATTCGTGCTTTCTAGTGACTTTACCACGTTTTTATCGATTTCAAGTCCGTTTCGTTCAGTGCTGATTTGTTTTTCATCGTTATTCCCTCCAGACAAGCAAGAACAATTGTTCCCCATTAAATTATAATATCAAGAATTATTCCAAGCTATATAAAATATTAGTTTGATAGTAAACAGTTATTTAAAGAAATCTATCCTATAATATTAAGAATCGCTTGTAATTAGGTATAAAAATTAGTGTTCTTCACAATTTTATTAAGGATTTTAATCTTTAATTATTTAAAATGTTTTGACATCATCGAAGTAAAAAGGCTCCTGATTTTATATTCTTATCCTTAAATCTCATTAATCAAATCCTCTTCAAGTTAATCGTTCCTTACAACTTGTTTAAGTAAGTTCACGATTGGGAATAGCAGCTTTTATTAAATATTTACCCATATTAACGTTTTAAAGTCAGCTTGACTCTCTTATCACTGGGTTTGTTTATGTTGAGTAGAACTTCATTTACTTGATTTTAAACATCATTATTGCCACCATCCTCTAGATAGTCGAATGTAAGGAAGGCATTTAAGTTTTAATATAAATATGCTTCTATTAATTTGAGTTTTAATTTGATAATATTTTAGTTGATAATTAGATATTCAACGTATAAATATTTCATCAGGGTTTTGTTTGATGGGCATTTCTGTTAATGATATAAGATAATGAAATCCTTGAGATTATTTAATTAATATAAATCCTCATTATTTATTTAGACTTGGAAGAAAAGTATTTTTTAGAGTTAGGATTGGTATTTTTTTGGATTCCATAAATGAAATTATTGATAAAATTTTTAAAACATAAACAAAGTGTTACTTATAAATTGATTCCTAACTAGCTAATCAATATTTTGATAATCTTCATCATTTATATCTTCAAAAGTTTTAAAAGTGTTTTCTAAATGACTTTGAAGACTTCTCACAAGATCCCTAAAAGCAGGTCTTTTTTGAGGATCAACTTCAAGCATATTAAGTAGCACATCTTTTAATTCTTCTTCAAAAACCTTGTTATTGATAATCTCTACAATAAATCTCTGAAACCCTTTCAAATCTTCATCATTTCCCAAGTTATTTGCCAAAAACGCCTCATGGTTATTAATAAAATCTCCAGAAACAGCGATTTCCAACATCACAAGTCCCAAAGAATAAACATCAGCTCTGTTTGCATTATATTTCCCAGTCCTAGCATTAGACTTGAAGAGTTTTAACACCTCAGGAGCCATATATTTTTTAGTCCCTACGACTTGAGTAGTGGCTTCTTCAGTAAATTCACTATTTTTCTGTTTAAAAGTCGAGACATCAAAGTCAATTACTTTAATTATAAACTTTTCTCCTTCTTTCTTGATTAAAATATTTGATGGTTTGATGTCTTTATGCTTTATTCCTTTATCATTGAGTCTTTTCATCGATTTTATCAGTTTCCAGCCTATTTTTTTAGCGATTATTTGACGGTTGAAGGAATCTGTTGAATTGTTTTCAAGAGATTTGATGAAGTCTCGAAGACTCATTGAAAAATACTCCATGACAAGACATCCATGAACTAAGCTACTATTTTGCATGTTGCAATCTTTAAGCTCTTCTGGAAGATAAGTTTTGAAAGCTCCAAAGAGTTTCAAGAAGTTCTTATCATCGCTCATTAAGTGCATGATAAAAGCTTGATTTTGTAAAAACTTTGCGAGTTTATTTTTATCATTACAGTAAAAAAGTTTTACAGCTACTTCTTTTTCACCCCAGTTAGCTTTGTAGATCTTTGTGTCGAACCTGTTGTTTTCTGACTTGTAAATCAGATTTTTCTTATTGAATGAAATCATCGCTAAATCCTGCACTTCAAGACTTTTTCCAATATCAGCATCGATAAGCTCTTCAGGGTTATTGATAACTCTGTTCACGTAATAAGTATAAACTTTTATTTCATCTAGACTCTTCTTTTTCACGCTTTTAATGACTTGTTCTACTACTTGATTCCACTTTTCATATAAAATTTTGTGTTCTTGACTAAAGGAAAAGTTTCTTAAGGTAAACAAACTCTGAAAAACTTCTTCATCGCTAAGTCTTGGCTGAGGAAACCATTCAATTTGATGATTATATATTAACTTGTTGATATCTAACAGCTGAAAATACAGATTTGCATGATATTTCGTTATGTCATAATCCACAATAGATGCTTCTTTCAGTGAAATTAAACCTTCTGCAACTTTTCTTGCATCATTTTCTGTATCATCAAGTTTATCGCTTGCTGCATTATGTATAATCGTCTTGAGAAAATCTTTGGCATCTTGACTGAGGAATAATTTAAAGTATTTGGATAAAGTTTCGATCACTGAAACACTTTCTTCTTGTGATAAAATCAAAGGAATATAATTCCAAGCCAATTCATTTTCAACTCCTTTCGATATCTCACTGTCAGAAATTTCATTGAGAAGTTCTAATATTTGACCTAAACTTTTTAAAGTTAATTCTTTAAGTAAAGCAGTCATTTGATTTATAATCAGGTAATCTATCAGGTAAGTTTTTAATTCTTTTGGGGTAGCTGAACCTAGATTTCTTACAGATTTCATCAAAAATTTAAATGTGACTCTTTCCAGATTCCATTCAAAATTTTCAAGTTTAGTCAGATTTGATTCTGAGTTTAGGTTTTTAAGTGTTGAAAATGCGGGATCTTTTAGAGGAGAATTTTGAAAGCTTTTGAATAAAACTTTGAATCTCTGATTTAGGTATTCTGAGGACATTTTTTATAATTATAGATAATTTTAAAATCTTATGAAAAATTGGAGACTTTATAGAGTCATGTATGCATTATATAAATTTACTTGAAGGATAAAAACCAACTCTTTATAAGATCAAACTTTAATGATCTTTAAATAGTTTATTTTAATATACAAAGTATTTCTTCTGCAAACTATTCACAAATCCATAAAATTTGGATTCGATTTTTCAAAGATTATTGTTATGTACATCTATTGTAATATATTTTGAATTTCTGGATCTGTATGTAAATAAATATTATAAACTATTCATATATACCTAGATATTTCCCAAAGCAACCGGTATAATATTCCAAATCTTAAAGATGTTAGATATTTATGAATGATTTGATAATCAGAATATTATAAAGAACTTCTATATCAATGTTATCACTTACTACATCTTAATATTGAAGTTTACTGAAATACTAATCCTTCAAATAATGATTTAATGATATTGGGTTGATACTGAGTTCAGAGTTAGGATTAACTAAAGTGTCTTCCTAAGTATAAATAAAATATTATATTATGATTTAAGTATCTAAGATTCTATTAAAGTTTCTTTTAAGTTTCTGTTTTTTCTTTCAGCCTGGCCCATCCAACATAAAGTCCTGATTCTTTATTGGCTCAAGTATAAAGTAAATTATCATTTCTTTTAAGTCTATCTTGATAAAATTCTGATTTATACATTAAAAGACTTAATTTTTTGATTCAGGAGCTTGTTTGGTTATTCAAGTTCGAATAATCTGGTCATCTGAATGGAATTCGATAATTTCTACTCTTATCATATGATGATCAAAAAGGAAAAACTTTGTATTATTTGTTCTCGAATCGATTCAATTTAATTAAATTTTGAAGGTTCCTATACTCCCTAATCATATTGGATTATAATATTAGCTTGTATAACTTAAAAAATAATTTTTATCACATAATATTATCAAAATTTAAAGAAAGCTCCATTATATGAAAGAACTTAATGGTTGGAGGGATAATGTTCATTTTATTTATTTTCGCTCAAAGATTTTAATAAAATTACTGTGAAAATTAAATCTCTTCTTAAATTATAATAAAAATATGGTTTAATACCTGAAATTTAGAAAAGCATTCAACTATCATCAATATTAAACTATCCTATTTAAATTCTTCAGCTTTAAACGAACTTTTGCAATCATCAAAAACTCCAGGAATCACAGTATGATTCGAATGAGGAAATTTATCAGCCAAATCAAGGTTCATAATTGATACTTCATTCTTTAAAATTCTAATTTCAGTTTTATTTCTCATTCTTTTCTTACATCCATAAAATTTCATATACAAGTAAACCAAAACAACAAAAATAAATCCAAGTCCAGTAACAAGTAAAACAATACTAAAGAAAGTATTCTGAGAGTACAATTTGATAAGTGCACAAGAGCAAACCCAAACAGGCACTAAAAACCCTCCAGTTTTCCACAAATTGTAAGACTTGACAAGACATGGTTTCGTCTTCAAGCAAGTAAAAAACAGAAAAACTGAAACAAAAATCGACACAACTAACATGATCCAAATATATTTCTCCTTATTAAAGAAAACAGCAACTGCTGCAATTAGAATTTTTCCTTGTGACTCTAAAACCAAGTAAGTTGTATCAAATTTAATATCAAGGACTTTATCTTGATAAGCAATGCTCGGCAATATCAAGGTAGCTGCAGGATAATAAAGAATAAGAGTAAGAATAGATATCACAAAGTAAGGCATATGTTCCGATGAAAAACATTCAATATTCGGATTTCTCAATAAATACCAGGAATTACCTTCATAAACACATGCAAAAGAACTGAGCATCGCACACATGACTGTCATATAAATGCTATTTCCAAATAACCCAATTAACTTACTCAAAAAAAAGTTAGGTGAGGGAAACTTGGCAACTGTAAAGTCAGCCTCTAAGCCTAATCTGTTCTGTTTTATAAGTTTCAGTGCTGGAATCAATAAACATACAAAAATCATACTAGAAATAAAACAGGCCCAGTAGGTCTCGAGCCAATATTTGTTTAATGCCATTATTACTTCACTTGCATCGGCTAAAGGATTATTGTAGGACCAGCCAACTTCTTTTAGGAAACTTATTGAGGAGAAACTGTAAATTTCCATTATGTGGTTCAGAACTCCGATCATGTTTGTTAGGTTTATACTTAGGTAGACTGGCTTTTTCGCCTCGTGCTTTCGAGCTTCGGTATTAGTCTCTTCGAATTTTACAGTGATTAGTTTTGATATTACTTCCCATGGGGGGGCTTCACGTAGTTCATTGTTTGAAGATATTTGATTAACTTCTACTTTGGATGATGTAAAATCTGGAGTGGTTTTTAGGACTCCCAGACATGAATTGAACATTTTACCACAACAACTGATGAGACCCCTGAAACATCGAGAAGTACATAAAGAAAATTTATCAAGGCATATAGTGCAAAATAATTTTTTCTGCTCAGGCTGATATATAATTAGTCTTTTTATACTATTCGAGGATAATGCAGATCTTCTAGTTCTAGAACTTCGATGTTGTTTTTCATCAACATTCTTATTGTTCTTAGTATCATCTATTTCCTTCACATTAACATCTTCCTTCAGATTTTTGCTCTCATCATCATCATGTTTATTGATTTCTTGATCTAAAAATTTCTTAATAACAAGCCGAAGGTAGGGCAAATTATTAATAAGATAAGGAAAAATCTGCTCTTTAATTAAATCTTCTTCAGTTTGTATTTCCTTCAATTTTATATTCACAAGTTTCAGAATTTCAGGAATAACTTTATCAAGAAATACTTCATAATTGATTTTAACATGAGAAATTGAATTAGTGCCAGATGCATACTTCCTAGTCATACTAACAAATAAAATATCAGCAGTAGCCTTAGTAATCACATTTTGAAGTCCAACAAGCCTTATAAAATTTCTTAAATCACTTAAGTTCATCCAGGGCTCTCCATCAAATGCAGTTAATCCATTACTGAACTTAGCAAAAACAGCTTTTGTCCACCTAGAACGAGCAGCCAAGTTATTAATAATCACTTCTAATTCTTTAGAATTCTGAAGTTCTAATTTCTTCTTTTTTGTCAATTTCAAGGCAGGAATATCATCAAGTTTAATCTTTTTATCATTAGAATCTTCAAAGTCAGCTTTGATTTTTTCTGTTATAATTTCCTTTTCCTTTTCTTCCTGAGCTTTAACCACATCTTGTTTGAACTTTTCTTCCCAATTATCAGACATCATTTCATCACTTTCAATGTTTTCAGCCTCTTCAGATTCACATTCAATATTTCCAAGTTCTTCAGGTGAAAAATTTGCTATTTGGAAAATAGAAGGTTGTCTTTCTTTTTTCTTGCAAAGTTTTTTACAGAATTCTGAAAGTTTTACTCCTTTTTTTACTTTATCCTTTTCAGTCTCAGATTTTTTATTTTTTATTTTACTTAATTCTTTGATACTTAGTAATTCAATGCAAAAGTCTTTATCAGAGCAATTTAGTTTTCGGAATGAATAAGCAGTTTGTGCAAGTAAAACTTTTTCAACAGCATCAGCAGAAGTATTATAAAAGTTGTCATAAATGTCTCGAAGATCAGCTAAACTTGACTTCACTGCATTTTCTTTAAGCATTTCTTGTACATGAAGACAGCAAAATTTTGCGATTTTTTCGTATTCAAGCTTGTTAAGTAGAAGGTTGAGTATGATACTTAAAATGCTTACTCCTATCATGAAAAGTAAAAGAATCAAGCCGATAAACCAGGATGTTATTTTACGTTGTTCTAATTCAGTTGAAGCACTTCCAAGGCTTACTGGAATCAAGACCAAGAAAGGAATAAAACAAAATAACCAGCAATATCCGAGAATAAATGAAATGACTGTCTGACCAAATCGCTTTAGGAAGTGTTTTAACTCGATAAGTATTATAAAAATTAGAATTGAGATGAAACCACCAATGATAAAAGTCACAGCTGAAGAATTCGAATATTCAAAAGGAATTGTAACAAATAAAGGGATGCTGATACTTAGTGTTAAGATTAACCAGAATAGAATCAAGATTAATTGGTATTTCTTTTTTTGTCTTTGTTTTATGCATTGGATTTCGGTTAATTCTTTTGAATGGCCTAAAATAATTTCGCTTATGTTTTCCTCGTTTTTTTCATCGTCTTTTTGATAGAGATTTAACCTATGTGTAAATATTGAGCTGAGTAAAGTTAGGCCTAGGATTAGCAAAGCACCGAAAAGTAAACCTGCAGTCCAGTCGTTTTTTAATTTTATTCTTTTGAATGTCGTCCAGGAGATTAGGGAATATCCTATTAAAAAACTTATAGAGTAGATGTACAGAGATAGGTCTTCACTATGAAATCTACTTATTTCTTGAATAAGTATGCAAAGCTTTTTGGTTATCCTTACCAACAACTGAAATATCCAAAGAATAAGTAAAGAAGTTCCAAAAAATAGCAAAAATCCTTCAGTAGTCCAGAGTATCAGTCCATTTATTCCTCCCGCATAATAAATTGGTAAGACTACCCCGACCGGTAATACAAAAACTAAGCAAAATATCGATGAAAAGTACTGATAAGTCCTTTTATTATACTGAAATATCATTGCCATAGAGAGCCAGTAGACTAAAGAAGCAGGAAATCCTATTCCAATCACAATCCCAAGATAATAAGTTGATTCAAAATTGCACAAGTAATAGCTTAGCCGTTCTACAAATAAAGTCGGAACCAGAGCAACAATCAATAAAACAATAAAATATTTATCCTGAGTCATTAGCTTTGAAGAGCTGAAAATGATTCCAAGAAATAGAAATAAAGGATCAGCAATAGCATAGAAAATTGCAAGATATAAAACTGCATCAGGGTACTTTCCTGTGTTAAACTCATAGATAATTGTTATTAACCAAATTTCGACACATAAAAAAGATAAAATTATCCCCAAAGATGCCAAAAAATGACCATTTCTTGTAAGAAAACCCTCTTCAATCATAGAAAGGACTTCAGGATTTTCAGTTAAAATTACCTGAACCTTCATCGGATGATTTTTTCTCATCAAGATTTCATTCCTCAATGCTTGAATCTCATTAGGTTGTTTTTTAAAAATAATTGAATTAATAGCGATCCATAAAACTACGAAAATGATTAACCAGAGAACAGCAGTATATTCAATAATGACCCTAGGGCCAGAAAAAACATTTTCATTTAAAAGTAAAACAGAAGTGAGGATATTGAATAATAAGTTACAGCAAATGACCAGAGTAATCACAAGAATATCTCCAATACTTTTCCCCAAACTTTCTTGAACTTGATTTCGGACCATCTTTAAAATACCAAAGCCGATTGTTGAAATCAAGACGAATGCACATGCGACAGTTAATTCGAGATAGTCTAAATAAAGACTGCTGAATATCAAGACCAGCATTATTATCAGGGGACAGATAAGAAAAAGTATTAAAATCATCAAATTCGCGTGAATACCTTTAGAGAGCTTCATGGTAATCAATCCGTAAAACCCAAGAACTGGAGAGAGAATTGAAAGTGTTTTAAGTATCGGATATCGCTTAGTATCGTGCTCTACTAAAGGAAAATCGAGGTAGCTGTTAAAGATTATGCAGTGACATACTCCTAGTAGCTGAATCGTACACATTGAAAAGATTTCGAGACGTGTGAATGGGTAGTCAAAATGATCATTCAAAAACCTTTTTAATGAATTTGTTTCTAGGCTGACTGAAATAATTCCTTCTTCAGAAACTTGATCGTCCATGAATTCAAATTATTGGTAAATATACAGAATTATTTTAAGTTTACCTAGGAAACCATTTTAAGTTGTTTTTCGAGTGGAAAAGCAAGAATATAAACTTAGTTGGTAAGATTTGAGTTCATAGTTAGCACCCTGGAATGCTCTTGGCCTTTTAAGCTTCCTTCTTTCCGCCTCGACTTATCGACTCTAAGCCATTAAATATGGCCTCTACCCTAGGCCGAGTAGTCAAATTAGAGATGCCTTATCGCAGTGAATATGTTCTCCTACATCTAATCATTAGTATCAGAAAATTCAATACAGAATTTCTACAGATTTCGCGTATGGGAAGGTAAAAAATAATAAGGATTCTTTACCACTTACCAAAAATTGACCCTAACTCAATCGCATCTACTGATCACAGTTGTTCTCGATTGGTTACTTAAAAAGCTTTCAATTTCATACTCTCTTGCAAACAACTAGAAAACTATACCCAAGTCGCTTAGATTTCTGTTTTAATTACACAATAATAATCGTAATTTTTATAGGGCTAACAGAATCTTGATTATATTAAATTAGATACTTTTAAAACTTCAACTAATTTAGTATTTTTTTTGTGTTTTGAAGGAAAGACGGGTCTAGAATGAGATTAAATAAATTATGTTGTGGGATGATTGATACACGAAGCAAAATGAAATATATGATAAAGAAAGGAATTATTTTGCCTATTAACTCAAATAATCTATAATTTAGACAATTATATATGAGCAAAACCGTATAAATGTACAGAAAAGGTAATATGATCCTTTTAAATCATTTTTGTAGATATTCTTGCAAATACCCTGGCGAATATCTGAGAAAAATACTGATTTTTAGTAAATTAGTTTATAGAAATTAATGTATCACACGAGAAAACTATAATTGTAGTTGAACGATAGAATTGGTTTCGGGCAGTTCATACTCAGGCTATTTATAAATTAATAGCCTTAATGATAAAACTTCCAGAATCGTCTTCTAGATTTGAATTACTTAGAGATTCACGGGTTTATTCGTTTGAGTGTTTCAAATAAACTGATTGTTTTGTAGGCTTCACATGCTATATATATGTTTAAGTAATTACTTGATTATTTTATAATTAGCTTATGTGAATTGCATCGGAATAAACACCATCTTCAGCCTTGAGTTGCTTCAAAACTAATGATTTGTGAGTTTGCATATCAGAGAGCGATTTTTGTAAGTAAATGTATCATAATTATCATATCTAATTGAAATAGTTAGAATATATATGGAATATTTTTTATCGAAACAATCAGTTCGCTCACAGCGATTCAGATAGCTAAACTGATAAAAGAAAAATTTTTCAAAACGAAAATAATGCTAAACTGCTAAAATACTAGAAAGACCACTAAAAAATTAGGAACAACTTATTGAGGCAAAGAATGATCATTTACCTGAATTTTTATAGTTTGGGTTTAGCACAGTTATAATCAGAATAGTTATTCATTAAATATATAAGATTACCAACTTGAAGTTGATCAATACTTTTGGTATATGTCATAGTGAAAACCACAACCTCAAGCAAATTGAATCTTTTATGATAATTCAAGATAAATTGATTTAAAACTAAAAGATGTATATTTTATCATAATTTCTAAATTGCTAAACCAGTATCAAAATCATGAATCATAATATCATATAATCAATTATTTAAATACCTAAAGACATCTTATATCCAAAGATCACAAATATTAAGTCCTTTTCACCATTTCATTATCATTTTCATTTATTAAAAACTATCTTAACTAATAAATAACTAAAGCCAAACATCCAAGTGTCCACTAAAAGATTGACATAAAATTCCAAGATTATAGTTGATCTGCTTACCCATTCCAACTTCTATATCTAAGACACCTTTGTAAAAGCCATTCAATGAATGAACCATTACACCGATCGAAATATCTCTACCTTTTTGAATTTCTTTGACAAAGAATCTTGTTATCAAAACATATCGATTAATTTCAGAATTGAAGCAAGATAAACTTTTCATATATTTTAACTGCTTCAAAATCTTCTTTAAAAGGCTCTTCATTGAATCCAAATAGTTTCCAGAATAAACTCGATAAATAGAGAGATTAATTTTTCTATGTAAAAATCCAGCAGGGCCTCCGTAAATTAATCCAATAACTTTTTGACCATCATCACAATCAACAATAATAGGCCCGCCGCTCATTCCATTCGATGCTGGAGATGAGATACAAACAATCTGGTCATTTATTGAAAGAATTTCTCCTCTAGATAAAACAAGTTTATTTCCTCCATGGATAAGATCGTTAAGAGCATCAATATTTATAGAATTTGAATTTGGAGCACAATAAAATTTCATTTCTTTCTTGATTTTTCTTGGATAGCCATACACTGTGACTTTTGTTCTATCACTGAAATCGAAACATGATGAAATTTTTAGAGGATTTAAATTTCTTTGATATATTTTCGGGAATTTCCTTATTTCACAGAGTAGCCAGTCGTTTGGTATTGAAATTCTGTTGCCCGAAATTGGATCTCTAGGAAAGTTCGTCGGAATATCCCAGTTCATTTCTTTAGCCGAAATAAAAGCTTCATATATCTCTCCATTCACAATAAAATTAGCTATTTTCCTTTTTAGTACAAGATCCGAATCTAAAAAAACATGCGCAGCAGTTAGCACGAGGGCATGAGGATCGTTTCCTTCTAAAATCTTGAAGACAAATCCTGTACCTTGAAACTCATCATCTATTTTAAAGAACCCTACTGAATCAGCAATTGGGTCATTGAGGGTATCAACTTCTTCTGTTGGTATCCAGTGGCCTTCATTATCTTTAAAAAGCACTTCAGTCATTATATTGAAAGATTCAGACATATTGATACACTCGGTCCCCATATTTATAATTATTTACATCTAAATATAATTGAAATTTGATCTTTGAGCTATTTATACGATATATATGCCAATTTCACTAATTTAAAGACCTAGATGTAAAATAATTATAATTATTCAATGGTAAATTATTTCTAATGTATAAACTAGAAACTCTTTCATTAATTACTATAGTATTGTTCTATCTCCAGGTTTATTCTAAGAGATTGATCATAAATTCAAGCTTGTGATGTCATTTTTTGTTTAATTATGTATTAAACTATCCGCATATTGATTAAGTATGAATAATTTTAAATACTTAGCTCATAAATAGAGTATTTTAAGATTTATGATTCTAGGTTTCATGCGATTCTTATATTATATATATCAATTTTTTCAATGGAATTTATCACAGATGGGCTGCCAAGAGGCACTAAGGGGAGTAAAGAGGGTGACTCAGAATGCCAATAGTAGTTTAAAATACTTCTTATACCTTCCTTTAGGAACTCAAACCAAATTAACACCCAGACTCTAGATCAATCAAACCATTCTTTCTCCTAATACCTTGATACTTAACACACATTATCAATAGATAATTAAAGCTTATCCAATGGATCAGTTGGTATCAACTAGGAAAAATATAAGAAAAAAATAAATTCTTGATGTACTTTTACTTATATTTTAAAGAAGTTTTAAAAAATCAGTTCTGAGTTTTTTCATGGATTAAGCTGTTATTTAAGATTGAATGTGAATGAAATGAAAAAATTGTAAATCCTTAGAAAAGCTATTATGGGCTATTGATTCTTTATAAATAAGTAAAATTAAAACTTGCTCCAGATATTCTATAGTAAGTTAATTAAACTATATTAAGACCTTTAAAAAAGATGAAAATACCCAAAGCCTGGATAAAGCCCAAGTTTCATACTATGTCCGAATATTAAATTTGAATTATGCCAAGAATCAAAAAATCTTTTTTCCTTCCCTTTCTCACCAGGACCTCTAGAAAGGAAGATTGAAGCATAAATCCTGGAGTTTTCTAAGTCATTCTGATAATAAATGTTACCAAAAGTTTTCTTCATCAATTCGAAATCACATCTTTCATCAGGGACTTCACTAGAAGAATTCATTATTAAAAAGTGAGGACTGATGAAAAAATCTTTACAAATTTCAAACATATGCATAATTAATAAGATTATTTTCTATGAGGACATATCGAGTTCTCATGAGAATATTCAAGATTTTTAAGATATTGATGTACCAAATTCAGAAATATGGGCAAATTCTGATTGAGAAGGGGTGATAAATTTTGAGATGAATAATAATTTTTTATGTTTTAATGCTAATAAAACTTTTATTCTTACAAATCTCTATTTGATTCCTCTTGAACAAATTTTTATAATATCATTCATCTACTAATTTTTCTCGATTTTACAAATAACCTCGCATTCAATTTAGCTTAAATCTATTCATTGATATTTTATAATCTAAATTTGATAACTATTACGAAAAATTTATTTATTAAGAGGAAGAAATTTAAGGTCTAGAAAAAATCGATTTAAGTCGAAATTTAAGCTGAAAACCCATATATTAATTAAAGAATCCAGCTTAATGCTAATATCGATCCATTTTTTAAATGTTTTAAGCAATCTTAATTTTCTCTTGATTAGGTTATCGTGATTTCGATTGAGGACTATAATTAATATCTTTTTGTTTGCTCTATTTGGATTGTGAAAATTCAGTTCAATAAAATTATATTTATCAGATCATGCTGGTACCACAATGCGATTTTAGATAAAAGTTTTAACAAAAATAATCCATCATTCACTCAACTCAATAAATATGCAACTTACTTAGATGGTGATAAATATTCAATATCAAACTATGAAAATATACGTGATGGAGTATCATGAGTAAGGCTTTTGATAGATTAGTTTATTATTAAATAATGATTTGGGTAGATTAAGTGACTTTTTTATGTTTATAGACCAAAAGATGAATTACTAAAGACTTTAGCATAGTCAGTATTTTTATTAAATTTCTCAATATTGTTGATTAATATATGATATTCTTGAATTTTCCTCTAAAATTTGATATGCTATACATTTTCAATAGTCAAGTAATTATTTTTTTTCAAAATTTGTAAGAATATTTGTAGTTTTTTTTATAAACATTTAAATATTAATTGCTGATTGTATATGCTATTCTTGGATATTTATATCACTCAACTACGAAGATGAGTTTAAGTTCATGCCTTCATTAATTTCTATCAAGTTTTCAATAGCGTAGGCTGTATTATTAGATACTCTTTCCTACAAGAAATATCATTTTGAAGTGAGGTCTGCTTAAGTCTTTTCAAATTGCAAATTAATTATTATAAAAGTATCTCCAGTTTCTTATTTAACACAAATTGCTTTTATTTTTAACTAACGATTGACAAATCATCGAATTTTAGCCCTCATGAAAATTCTCTAATCACATACTCGGCCAGATTTTAAAATTAATTTCTTAAATGAGATTAAAACTCAGAAGATCTCTTAAAATTCAATCAAGGCAGTCCAAGTTTTTTTAAAGTCCAGGACATTGGAAAAATTCTTGCTACTTATTTGAATTGTTGACTTCTGTTATTTTCACCCAGCTGGGCTCTTGGTATACTCGATTGTCTTCAGGTTGGATAATGTTTAGTTCGAAAAGACTTGAAAGAATTCATTTAATGAGAGATCAAGTATTTTAAGATTAAATGGGAGGTTGTTACTGCATGTTGATTGGGTAATAATTTCATTAACATGAGACTTTTAGGCTGGAACTTCCAGTATTTTTTTTTTCGGGACTTGTACTTATATTGTGATTTACTGTTTAGCCTATATTTTAAACATTTGTGTAATTCGAGGAAACTCTTCAATAAATTCTTTTTATAAAAAAATAATTTTTTCTGTTTCTGCTTTTACTAAAAAGATTCATACTCTCAATTTCGTGTTAAGAACCAAATATAATTCTTCGAAGTTCAGTCGTGAAAGATTTATAACAAATTATGATATTTTAATTTGTTAAAAACACCCGGTAATAAAATCACTTCAGCTTATCCAAATCCTTACTGTAGATGGTTTAATTCAAGATGAGTAAAAAAATACTTTTTCAGTTGAGATGAATATACTTAAACTGATCAAAAGATCATAGATTAGTGAAGAGTTCGATTTTTATATCCAGCTGATGTACCAAAGGTATTAACTGTACTCAACCACCTCCTAAATATTCATGATTACTCTTTTCTCATCATTATAACTAATTAAATTTAACTAGGAAAGTAACTGATAGTAAACTTCTTCAATTCTTCAAATAGGTCTTCATTATTCAGAACTTTTTTTCTTTCAACATCTTTACTTTCAACATCTTTACTTTCAACATCTTTACCTTTAGCTTGTTTTCTACTTGTTTCATCTGAATCTGTTTTAGGAACAAAACACTTGATTGCTCTTTTCAAATTATCTCTTGTAAACTTCAGCTCAACCATAGAAATCTCCCATTTTGAAAATTGTTTCATTTCAAAATAAACAACCCTCATAATAATAGTTTTAAATTCTTCATATTCATTGATTATCGATTCTGCATATCGTTTTTCTAAAATTTGTTCCAAACCTTTATTAATTGTCGCTTCATTATTGTCACTGCCTTTCTTTTTAATTTCAATGATATAAACTGTTGTTTTATCGTTTGGAGATTTTAATATAATATCAATTTGTTTTTGGTTAAAGGTTTTGTATTCTAAAGCCCCAAAATCATTATCAACATATGCATAAAGTATCGACTGAAAAAAAAACTCTGGATATTTTTCGTATTCAACATTGTCAAGAATTCTTTTTTGAAATAGTTTTATAAAAATTTTCGGATCTTCAAATTCATTTTTTTTAATTCTTTTTCTCATCAGGCTTTTTTCTTTTTTGCTAAACCAAGCATCGAATATGGAAGCAAAGAATTGATGTCTCATCTCAGTATTTGGGATTCTATATACCACTTGTATATCTGTTGAAGTGATATATCCTTCATCTAACATAAGCGTCAATAATGAAGAATTGTCAGTATGAATATCATCCAAATCAATTCCATTGTAAGGTCCGAAATCTACTTCTCCACTTTTGATTAATATTTCTATATTATTTTCTGGTATATGTTCATATTTATATTCTTTTTTATGTTCTATTGTAGTACAATTTTTTATTAGTTGATTAAATATCTTATCTTCATATTTCTTATGTTCCTTAACTGTTTTGATAAGTAAAGCAGGATTGCCTGTGCTTACCGAGTAATTTTTATAAGCCGGTTTTATATCATAAACAAGATGATATAAACAATTCATCACAGAGTAAGGATTATAAACAAGTTTATCTTCTATCTTATATCCATTATAGAATTCAGATAATTTTTTTTTTATTTCATCTTCATCGAGTTTAATGCTTGAAATTTGTTTTGCTTGTTTAATCAACTGTCCAACTTCGGTTTCAGTGAACCCAAAATGTACAGCCTTCTTATTATCTATTATTACTGGGAAATTAATTGAATCATGAAATATATGATTGATCCCTGAAAAGATCCACTCTTTCGCAATTCGAGTCACACCCATAATTACTGACAGCTGCAATAATTCAGAGTTGTTTTTTATTTTATAAAATATACCATTATATATTCCACAGGCATATTTATACAGGTCCGGCCTATTTAATTTAATATCGACTAAGGATTTGTCGTAATCATCAATAAGGACAATAACTTTTTTATTATGGTGCTCATTTAAAGATTTTATAAGAGCATCAAGTGTATAGGCTATTTCGTTTTCAGTAAAGTTTACCTTTTCCTGACTAAAATACCGTTTCAATAATTCCTGATTATATTTATCTATAAGTTTTGTTGATGTTAATAAATATCTATGCTGATCAATTGAATTTCTGAATGCATTTATCAAACTTGTAATAATTTTATTTTTAGTTATAAATTCGTTGATATTTTCAAAAGTGAGAGTAATAACTGGAAGTGATCCTTGTAAATCAATGATTTTTGTTTGTTCTATTTTAAGCGTAAATGGATTGTATGTAAATATTTCAGAGCCGATCAGCATTTTGGAAAATTTTTCCTTTTTTTCATCATCATTTATAATATTTCCTTCTAATGAATATTTCGGTTGGAAAAAACTCTCAAGCATCTTTAGGGTTAGTGATTTGCCCCACCTCCTTGGCCTTGTAATAAGAACACTGCTAGATTGGATAATATCAGATATTATCAATGATTTATCAACATGAAGGATTCGATTATCTAGAATATATTGAAAATCTTTAATTTCAGGTATAATCTTTTCTGGTACGTTTGGGTATGTATTGTTTGTCGAAAACCTCTTTCTGATGGCTCTGACAGACGAGATCGCATTCCTAGTTAGGAAATTAAACATTATAAACATGTCTGAAATGCTAAAAATATATTATTCTACCTTATTAAAATTTAGCTAAGTATACATTGTAGTAGAAAAATCAAGTTCTAGTGAGAAATTTTGATTGAGTATTGATGCGTGCGAAGTTTTTTAAGTTGCATATTTTTTGATTAAATACTTAGAAAAAATTTGAATTTATTTTGCATATAACTTTCAAAATTAGAAGTCTAGTTGATTACAAATGCATCTAATTTAATAAATCAGCTTATCTAGCTGATTTGAATAAACCAAAAGGATTTAATTATTCAATTATACCTAAAAAATGATTGAAATTGAAAACTGACTTGAAAATTTGCATTCGATCAGAATACTTTTGGTCAACTTAAGCTTAGAATTTATCATACTTCGAATGAAATCAAGTGGAAAGTAAACTGGGGACATAAAATAAACTAAATAAGAAAACATTCTTAGTAATCTTGTGCAAATCTATGAGTTCAAATTGATACCATAAACCTGAGTCTCTATCTAAAGTCATTCAAATAATCCCATGGACTTTAAATTATAAGAAAAACACCATCAGAACTTCTTGAATTCACAAAAATTTCCTCTAAATTTTTCAATTTATCACCTAAAATTCTCCCTAAAAAAAATGAGGATTTGAATATATCTCTAAAAGTTTAAGCCGGTGAAATAATCAATAATTTTAAAGATAATAGAAAGCATATCGATAATGAAGATGTAGAAAATACTAAGAATCTTGGGAATAAAGCTATGATTCTCGAGTTTTATCTATATATCAAAATTTCTTCAAAAACATAGAGCACAACGAAGTCCCAATAGAAGTGAAAAATAATCCAAAGACTACTGAAAATTTAGAAGAAAAGATGAAATCAACAACTGAACAAAGCCCACAGAATTCTATTTCAGGAGATGATGAAAAAAAGCCATTCAGATCGGCTGCTTCATACTTTCATATTCGCTAATCGAAGCAGAAAAACATGAAATTGAGAAATTATTCAGAGATTTGAAACAAGAAACTACCCAATCGCCTTAAAAATCACTTGCGATTTCACTGAATTCTGCTTAACAGCTTTGAAGTTTGAAGATGCTACCGAAATTATTGAAGACTCTAATGAAACTCAGAACAAACTAAAAAAGTTGAATAACCAAATCGATTACAAGAGATTAAATGGAATTGAATTTACCCAAAGACAGAAAGAGATTCTTGTAGATATAAACAAGATAGCAAAAGAATTTGAAAAAATTATTCAATAAATGAAGAAGGATACCATTCAACAATATTAACAGAGTATTCGAGATAATATTCAACATGGATATTGCGCGTGTAATGTTTTATTTGGGGTAGTACTTACGGCAGCCGCTGTTATTTCTTTTCCTGTTACTGCTGGATTCGGAACTGCTGGAGGCATTTTCAGGATTGACTGGTTTGGGATTTCATTGCGTAAAGATTAAATCGGTTGTTTACTGTTTACAGCAGCAGCATATGCCTATTCCAAAATATTTGATGAACAAGAAAATAATTAGTAGAGTAATATTAGAGATATTTAACTACTTTCATCATGTTAAATTTGAGATTTATTTGATATGTTGTGTTAATTAAATCGATTAATTCTGCAATTTTTATTCAAGGAGAAAAATAATATTGGATTATGTTCATGGCTACTGTAGAAAGACTAAATTTATATAAATGATCTTAATTTATAAAATATTGATTTAGATGATTATATCACTGGCATTTTTACAATTGATAGAAATAAAAATAATCTGATACAATCATATTAATTAATATCTTATATTGAGTCGATTGTGAATATGGTTATAAGCTCTATTTTTTGAGTTTTATTTATGTATAATAAATTCTCAGTAATTTTAAGTTAAAGTATCATCCATAAATCAATTCAAACCTAGTAGTTATAAAATCATACTATTATATTAAAATCTAGTAAAACATTAAGAATTTAAATCCTTTAAAACTATATTAATTATGATTTTGATTTTGCTTTATACTTTCATAAAAAAGTCATCAAGAACTCAACTAGCTCAAATCAAAACATTATTAAAAATATTCAAAATAATTCTTATATAATACTCAAACAACTCTGCATAAATTTATTAATAAAATCGCACAATCAAAACTCAAAGCATTCGCTAATTAACAAAATATCAAATTATTCTATAATAAAAGTATTAATAATAAATTTCAATATCTAAAACAAACTATTCATAAGGGTATCAATTTATTGTTAAAATCTCATATCTCTCAAATTCACTCAATTTCAATGCATTCAAAACTAAAAATTATTGTATCCGGTGGCTTTGACGAAACTCTTCGTTTTTTCAACCTTAAGAATCTTTCTCAAATTGCAGCTTTTTTTAAAATGAATCAAGTATCAATACAATCGATATCAAATCCTAGTGTTGCATAACTGGGTCTCATGATTCAAAAATATGTTCATTAGACATTAAAACAAAAAAACTCAAAGCACTTTTTATGGAGACATTCTTTCTTTAAAGTTATCGGAAAACTCTGATTATTTTGCTAGTAGATCACAAAAAGGATAATTGGAATAAAAAAAAATTCTTGTGTTTCAAGTTTTTGCAGATTCTGGTGTTATATTTGTAAGATTTATCCAAAATGATTGTTTTTTGGTGTGCTGAACCTTTGAATGATTTATTCTAAAATTCAAACTACCTCAAAAGTATCCTTTAATTCAAAAACAACATAAACAACAAATATGGTGCAGCAGTCTTATAGATGAAACTAAAATTTTATTAACTGGACATCTAGATGGATTTATTCAAGTTTTAAAACAATTTCAACTCTTTAAATCTTTCAAAGCCCATTCACAACAAATAAAATCATTAGACTACTTTTAGAAACTGAAAAATTTGTTTCAGAACCTAATGATCTAACAATAAAAGTATGCAGTTTGTCATAATTTTTACTTTTAAGAGAACTTGATCATTTTAAACATATTGTGGGTAAAACTGCTGAACTAGTTTATAAAACTTTACTATCCCTATATTAAATTATTAAATCTTGTATTAAATAATTCAATCTTACATGATTTCTCCTCATCATACGCATCATTCATAAATGGTCTAAATATACATGATTACTCCTGCTCTCTGTCACTAATTTTCATAGTCTATCTAAACTAACTAATAAAATACTTTTCTGTTTATGTTGCAGTTGATGATCTTTCTCGATACGTAAAGAACAATCTAAATTCCACAAATTTCAGAATCATTCAAGACAATAATCCAAGTGCAATCGGATCTCTATCAATTCTTCAACCTTCAAAAGCCAATCGAATGCGAGTCCATCTTCACCATTCGAGAAGATTCATTAATCCAATCTTTTAAAGTGCATCTTTCGAGTAGTTTAACCCTGAATCCATGTAGAGGCTGCTGAAGAAGCTCTAGAAACATATCAAGACTCGATATATTCTGGTAAACAGCGAACAAGAAAAATACAAAAAAATGAACCTGCTGATTGGAAACAGGGCGCCAGGCGATTCTTTAAAAATCGAGTTGTAATTGTTCTTTCTTTAAACATAGACAAGTCTTATTAAAAGTTTTCAATTCCAGCTGCCTGTTTTCGAGATCCGAAGACTGGATTTTACTTTTCGGTTCTGATTCTTTCACAGAGCACGATTATAGACTACTCAAGCAAACTTTGACTGTCAATTCTCATCTGACAATCAAAGACTTAAAGGAAATATCAGAGGTGATCTCTTTCAAAGGTTTTAAGATAAGCACTTCTGGGTCAAGTTCAAGTCAGAAGACACTAACCAGTCGACTTGTTTATATCAAGAAGTCGATAAAATTTTCTAATACAGATGAAAGGCTAATGATAGTAAACTAATCAATACTTAGATGATAAAACAGAAAAAAAGATCCTAATATATCAAATCCTCTATAGATTAAATTAGAAGAATAATTTATGACTGACAATTTGGAGTTTGAAGTTTATTGTAAGGATTTGAATTAAGATTAATCTAAACTCGCTTCATAAATCAATATTTTAATTTAAAAAGAAAACTAATTTAATTAGTAAACTCTTGAATGTTTGCATACCCTTGGAACAATCTTGAATTTCATTTCTTGAATTTAGAAGAGAATTCAACTAATGTTACAACAGAAGATAGATCTTTATAGCTTTTGAATAGATTTGTATAAACTATTACAGGTATATTTTGGCTTGAAAATCTAAGTCTATAAATGGCGGAATCTGGTTCACGCAGAGCAGCGAGAGAAGAAATAGTCAAAATTCCTGGAGATAATGATGAAATTAAAGGAGCTAAGGTTCAGAAGAAGATATATAAGTACTATAAAAGGTATTCAGAATATAAAGAAAAAACATATTCATGGCCGATGAAAGTC